>LBNU01032583.1:125845-148543 GCA_014162995.1 Artemisia annua
ATATAATATATATATATATATATATATATAATTATGATTATATATTAAATTAATGTATATGCACGAATTATAAATATTCAAAATGAAAGCACGGGCAACTATGATATATAAATGAATAAACGAGTTGCTCGAACGACTCATGTTATTCCTTTTTTAAGATTAAGTAAGAATATCCGAAAAAAAAAACAATTTACTAAAAAGTTCAACAGCGACTAATGTTATTTCTCCTTATAAGTTTAACGCTGCATTTAAAAATTAAATATGACAAAATTTATTATCAACATGAATATAAATAAATATCAAAATGAATGCACGAACACACAGGTTACTGTGAGATGAAAATGAATACACGAGATTATACATATAACAACGAAGCACGTAATTTCTCTTTAACTTTAAATAAAAAATCTAGAAAAGCATTTTTTTTCAAGATCATCATGTGCTATTAAATACGCTTAATGTCTAGAAAATGATATTAATATTTACATTTAAACGACATGAACTTCAACACCAGTACAATTAAACAAAGTTAAATACGTTGTCCAACAAAAATATATACAAAATATTAATCAATATCATATCAATAAGAATTTATGTAAACACACACGTGTGCACACGTATTGTAACCATATAAGTACGAAAGATTTTACATAAGTTTAAAAAAAATTAATTAACAATGTGGTAAAACTTAGTTAATATAAATATAATAAATGACAGGATATTTATTTCCTTGATAGATTAGATTGATAAAATTACAAACTACAAATAATTATAGTGGGATTCATAGTAATACCACTTCACCAGTAACTATCATTTGCTTAAAAGTGTTTTGGAATGGAAGAAAGAATTTACATGTTGAGTCCACATCATTTTAATCGATCATGTAATCACATATCTTTTACAAATAATTAAAATAATCACATATCTTTTAGATTAAATATCATGTAATCTAGTTTTTGATCTAAAGTGAATTGATTGATTATCTATTAGATATCATAAAGCTTTGTGACACAGCTTGAGACGTTTTTAGCATTTCTATGATAGAACATCACTTTTAAACTTTAATAATTGATCCATAGGCATGTCGTAAACATAATAATACATTAACAAGTCAGATAAATGTAAAAGTAATTTAGCAGTTTTAGCAACTATATATGATTGGATTTAGCTTTCACTTTCTTGTTGATCAACCAATTAGTCTATGTTTGGACTGATATTTGGCTTGACGGCATCTCTCTTCAATCCAGGTTTCCTCGTGTGTTCGCTCTTGAAACTTTCAAAAACTGTATGGTTGCAGAGAGGTTTTTAAATGGATATTGGAATTGGCAATGGCGTCGGAATCCAAATGGTGTCGAATCTTCTCAGCTCTCGGCTTTAATGGATGCATTGACGAACGTCTCTTTCAATGACGAAGCGGACAAATGGATATGGAATGTAAATAACTCCCATATCTTCTCGGTTTCTAATGCTCGGCAATTGATTGACGCTATCAATCTACCGTCTGGTAATCGTCCTGCTAACTGGAGCAAATTCGTTCCCATAAAGATTAACATCTTTGCTTGGCGCTTGCTTCAGAATCGGCTTCCAACGAAAACAAATCTCAATGACCGTGACATAGATGTTCCCAATATTCTTTGTTCTATGTGTAATGAGGTTCAAGAGGACGCCTCTCATATCTTCTTGCAATGTGAGGTGGCATCTCAAGTTTGGGTCAACATTGCTCACTGGACGGACCTTTCTTTTTCTTAATGGCTTAACATAGAAGACTTTTGGTCCTGGATTGCAGACTCTCATCTGAAGGGGAAACAAAGAATCATTATCGAAGTCATTGTTCTGTCAACATTGTGGTCCATTTGGAGATATCGAAATAGTGTGATCTTCCAAGACTCCAAGTTTAGAAAATGTCATATTATAGATAGCATTGTTGTTAAGTCTTTTGATTGGCTTTCTAGTAGATTTTAAAAGTCTANTATATAAAAAATATAACAAAAAAAAAATAAATAAAAAAAAAAAAAGTATGGTTTCTATATACAATGCCGATATATTTGTCAATATGCAACTATCTTTTATATAATAAAAGAATTACATCATTTCGGAGTTTTTTTGAGAGAACAATCTTATGTGAAAAAAAATTGGACCAATCAGGATGCTTGAAACTGACACGTAGACAAAATCGTGCGATTTGATTGGCTATTAAAAAGTCAAAATTGAATCCAATTTGGTCAAAATTGATAAATTTCGTGTATAAGGAAAAATCTATCACAAAAATATATGTGTCAAAAATGTTAAAAATAGAAACTTCAAAAAAGCGGAGTAAGTATTAAAAACTTCAAGGACTGAAATGTAAACAACACAATTCTACCTATCAGTCGAACAAAAAAAAAGCACATATTCCACCTCCACCTCCAACACTAGCCTTCTAACACCATCAGACCACCACAATGGTGGACACATATGTGAATCTAAAAATATGTATTATGTTTGTACAAATGGCAATCACAATGAGAAAAATGCGATTTTTGGTTAATCAAAGGTTTTTATCTTATTTTTTATTATTATTATTTTATTTTTTAATTTTTAAATTTATATCAGTAAGTAATGTATAATAGATTTAGGGTTTTTATTATTTTTAGTTAATTGAGTTGCGGGTTTAGATTTTTGTGGTTTATTGATGATTTAGGTGTTTTAGATGGCATCGTTCAACATACATCATGAGTAATTTGGGGTTTATAACACCTGTTGAATGTGTTGATTATGAGACCAATTAGTCGCATATACCAAACTAAAAGTATGCACAGGTTGTAGACTTACAAGTAACCTGTTTACAAGCTAATAAAGATATGTATATTGCAACTCCATATTAGTAATGGATAATCAGTACGGTTGCAATGGTTGATAGTCATAACTGTGATAATTAATCAAACATTGTGTCTCTACTATTTTATCGATCACACCAGAATCCCTTTTTTGTGTCTACTGTGGAAGTTTTTCTTGACATGATTCTTTAGTTTTCTATTTTTTGTACAAAACGACTATAATTGAGTCCCGTTCTAAGCATTATGATAAATATTGATACATGTTCTTTATGTGTTTTAATTCTCTCTGTTTGTGTGTTTTATAGATTGGGTGATGCAACTTACACATCTACAAGGGTACACAATCACATGGTGGTAGACGCAAATGCATCATTATATACTTTTTGTTCATACCAGCTTGGGGTAAGGGACATCTTGCATCATTGTGTATAAAAGAGTGTTAATAACCTTTAAATTTTAAGACATGTTCATCTTTAATACTTGGTCGTCTAAAGTTCTGGAATTTTGATGGATGGTTCATGGTCCAGGCCAGAAACCGACACCAGTGACTCATACTGGCCGGACGCTTGGTACTGAAACCGAAATCAATAATGGAACTATAGTCGCAACTCGCAAGTGAAAATGGGACTTCAACTCTCCAAATAATGTTCGTGAAATTATGTTTTAACAACTCGCCCATGATACTTAAGTTAGAGGTAGCCGCAAAGCGAGTTGGATGGGTATTGTTACTGTTCCAAAAGGGTATGTTCCATTAGGAGGGCTTGCGAAACTATTTCCTCAAGATTGGGAGGGCTTTGTTACTGTCGTTATGCCTCTACCTTAGCTCAACTGCGTATATTATAATCTCTTGCGAATAAGCCATAAGCTTAACTAAGCTACCTCATAAGCCAAAAAAAATAAAAAAGCCCCTGAGCTGGAAAAATAAGGTAATTCAAATACCCCAAAAAGTATCATTTTTTAGTTCTATAAAATGATTTTGATTTTTAGTTTGATTTTCTAGAATGGAGTCGGCTTACTGGACATGGGTTAGACAGAAGAGAGAGGGGCTTAAGTCCAATGATTTGGATGAACTTTGTAGGGAGCTTCAAACTGCTTTAGGCACTGCAAAATGCCAGGTTAGTTTAATTTTTGCCATGCGTTAGATTTTTCTGCTATCGTGTAAAACAAGCATATATGTTTTATGTCTTTGAACCTGAGTATGCCAACGGATTTAGTCTTTTGTGGTGAACAACAAGATTATCAATATCATCTGAAATAAGCACTTTGAAATAAGCAAGCTTGCTTAATGAAGACTCCCAAATTTGCCTAAAAAATCAGCAGATACGTAGAAGCAGTTTGTTTCATCCAAACTTCTTATTTGCTCATGAAATAACCAGATAACCATAAAACATAGGCTATTCCAATTCCCTTATTTATAAAGACTATATCCGATATTTACTCGCTTTCAGAGGAAATGAAATAGTAGTATTGGGATTGTTATGAATGATGTATGGTATGAACCCATAAGCAACCCCGCACAAGACATACTAGCTGTTCAAAGAGCTCTATCTTTCTTCTTGAATTGGTAAGTCCACAATTGCATTTGTATCTTCTGATGTTCATTCTGATCATAACATATTGTATTTGTTGCGTATTCGAAAACCTTTTGAGTAAAGTGATTATCTGTGTTTTTCATAGAGACAACTCAGTTTTTGAAACGTATTATATGTTATGAATATGCTATCCCAAACATCCCAACAATGGACGAACAACCTTGGTTTGTTGACATTAAATTTTTTACAGTCAACTTACGCAGACCTAATATCCTAACTGATATCTTTTCATTTCAATGATTCTAATAACAACTTAAAAAACTTTTGATGATTCTTCGTGGGGATGTAGGAGGAAGCGTGTGATGGCATTGGAAGTGGGTGCGGCGCAAAGGTTGAACATAGCTTTGACCGGTCACCTCTCCTTCCTCATTATCGGGCGAAGGTTGGTGGGAAGAGGGTAGTGCTTCCCCTGCTTGGGAAGGAAAGAGTTCATATGATAGTAGTCATGGTACTCCTGGACGATCAAGAATGAAGCCGGCTAAAGGAGATGAAACTGTAAGTTTTTGTTATGTACCTTGACTTTTGTAGGTTTTCAAACATGCTCTATTTCCTATTATGTTGATGTGGTTATCAGTTTCTTACTTAAATTAACAAATTCATATTATTTTGAAAATTGATATTCAGTTTGTTTGACTGTATTTAGTTTTACATCTAATAGAAAATGCCACTCCGTAAGCTTTGTGTTATACATTTTGACTTTTGAATTCAATTCTAAAGTTAAAAAACAACTGATTCACAAATATTCAGTATCAAAATTACCAACAGTATTTTTCAATCATGAATATTTCCTATACAATAAAGTGCAACCATCTGAGAAATGGTAGCGTACCCATTTATCAGACTGAGTTATAATACAATATAAACCTCATCTATTTCAGATTTGGTGGTACTGCAGTGGACCCTATGGTAGATGAGACGATAATACATAAAGGAGTTTAGATTGTAGTAATGGCACACTATGATAGATGAGATAGCAAGTTGGATAATACAATTAAAATGGCATTTAGGTAGGCGCTATGGTAGATGATACGGAGTATTTGCCTAAACGTTCTGTTGTAATACTAGATAATAGCGTGATAGTAGATTAGATAGCATCATTGCAATAGAGAGGTGGCAATCACGTTTTTATATTATTAGCAGTAACAAGTTCTCATCTTAAGGTGATGAGCTAACACGGTTAAGATGTAACAAAGGTATATGGCGGATAGTCTCGTGGAGAAGATGGAGAAGGATTATAAAGTGGTACTATTATAGCATAACGAGTATGCATCATGTACTTAATGAAATAAATACTTACCCGATCTAATTCATACTTGATATCACCCCACCAGAAGAACAAGTTTAACAAATTAATTAAAATGTTATTCTTACTTTTGCTAATCACATTTTTTCCTTACATTGTGAATTGCTTTAAATGTGAAAAAATTTATATTTTTGCTAAACAAAGCTGCTGTACCTGAGCATAGAAGGCTGCAAAATTAGAGTTATTTGACAAGAGAACATTTAGAAAAAGATGAGACAGTTTCTACGAATACCCAACATCATAGTTCAATGTAAGATGGTATTGTCATGTTAATTTTGGTTATAATCTTATATTGGCTTTTCCTAACTAAGAAAAGTAGCATGAGAGTAGTTGATTAATATGCTTGTGTAGTTGGACAATTAAAACCGGAAGGATTCTGCAAAGAAACCTGAAATAGTTATAATCTTATATTGGCTTTTCCTAACTAAGAAAAGTAGCATGAGATTAGTTGATTAATATGCTTGTGCAGTTGGACAATTAAAACCGGAAGGATTCTGCAAAGAAACCTGAAATAGTTATCACTGGAAAAAATAAAATGAATGTACCCAAGAAGAAGCTCTTGAAGACCATGATTAAATATGGGCTAAAAAACAGTATCTTAATACACCCATCTGCGAAAATCCCTCAAAATAAAACACCCTAGAAGAAGCTGTTGTGGAATTGACTTTGTTTTGACCGAAAAAGAGGATCTTGTGACTAATGCCGGTGCTGAAAAGATTACAACGAGTGCTTCTGGTGTTGCTCCTCAACAAATTTCGGTATATCCAAGTAGTCATAGTAGTCTCGGCGGGGAATGGGGATCAGTTTCAGTATTTTTTACTCTCATTGTGATATTATGCCTACTATCAATCTACAAAATTTTCAAGTTATTATTGTTAGTGTTCTTAATAAGTCACACATCCAAATGTTTGTTTTTGTCTATTTATATGTTTGTGCAAGACTTTTTGAGATTGGGTGAGACGTGATTCACTTCAGTTTATAGGATATTACAATATGTGTTCCATAGGTACGTGTTTTGGCATTTGTATCTTTTGGTTCTATATGTTCCAAGTAGTCATATGTGTTCCATGGCAGCTTCCATGATGTGCTTGAAAGGCCAGATATATAGATCTATAAGCAAATTCGTTGGATTATAGATATCAATCCTCAACTCAATGTAATTATTTGACGTACTGCAAAGGGTATGTTTTAAGTTAAAAGAAGTACTTGAAAATCGTTAAATCGTGTTCGAAAAACAATAATAAAATTAAAAAGACAACAATTATCCTTTTTCCAACACTTTTTTTATCATCATCTTGCAATACATTTCAACTTACACGTTCAAAAATGTTTAGGACACGTTAGAGTTTAGACATTGAGACTTTGTAATTAGAATAATAATAATAGTAAATAATATTATTGAATATGCAATTGCCTGTTAATAGTTATACATACTAGAAACATTAAAAAAAAACCCGTGCGTGCATGGGTATTATAACTAGTTGTAAGATAAATGATTGTGAGTCTTGAATAATTGTACGTGAGTTGAAATTCTAAACATTGAAGTTGGAAGCAAATAAGTACAAGTATCGATCAACTCAAATTAAAGTACTTAATGTTTTGATTATGTCTTGGAACATTTTATAAACTATTGGAGTTGATACTTGTACGAAACAACATAAGGTTGTTTTGTGACAAAAATAACAATTTTACACTCGTACTCATGCTTTTTAATCAATCACTTCAATCATGAGGTAATAACTTGTACTCTATATGCGTTAAAGATTGTATACCTAATAATCATTTTCATTCCAAAACAGGAAGAAAAAGAAGTTGATGGATCTCTACCAAAGGTTCCATTGTTGAGCACCGAATGTACATATTGTAAAGTAAACTATCTGTATAACATAACTATGTTAATATAAACTCTAAATGTTGTCTAAAGTTTCTTGTGCCACAAAATTCCAAACCTCAATCATGGATCACATCACTAGAGAGTCACAAGTGAAAAACAGAATCTAAATAAATTAATATTAAAACCACAAAATCGACCATCTTTTATTTCTTCATCTCCTTACACACAGAAAAAATAGCATCTTTTAAATATGTTCTTACTCCAAAACTTTTATCACTTACTTCATGTTCATACAATACTAACCAAAGAAAATGATTTTTATACAGAAAAATTGCATACCAACTTAACTTATCTTAATAAAATAGTAAAATACTAATAAGTTGAAATGATAAAGAAGAGAATTAATATGGTAAATTAAATTTTTGAAGAAATTAAATGAATAGTGTTACTACATATTTGGAGGAAATATGATCACCTCCAAAATTTTCTTTACATATAGAGCAAACGTTGGAGATGTATATCTCCATAATTTCTTCTTCAAAACTCCATATTCGAAGACGAAGATGGTTATAGAGCTAAGATAGGAGATGTCTTAGTAATAACATGAAGCAGTAGCAGGAATGATGACGTATAGTCTACACCGGGTCACGGACCCGATTAGTAAACAATACTAATATTTAAGCCCGCTACGCGTGGCCCAGAATCATAACAGTTGAACTACCAACTGGATGGCTTTGGCCTATGAGGCCCAAGCCCAAAACATATTTATGGAACGGATAAAGGATATCTCCTAAATTAGGAGGATATTTACCAAATATCCGATATAGACTCCACCAAGTAGGAATACCCAGCCACTGGTAGACGAATTGTCTGCAGTGTTAATGATCCAACTTGCATCAGTGTATCCTTCCAACACTGAAGGATAGCCAGTATATGAGAGACTATAATCCATAGTTCTCTTTAAATACTTCAGTACCCTCTGAATTGCTTGCCAGTGTTGAGCACTAGGATTACTAGTATACCTGCTCAATTTTCCCACTGCAAAAGCAATATCAGGCCTTGTACAATTCATGGCATACATCAGGCAGCCAATTACCCTAGAATACTCAAGTTGAGATACAGCTTTGCCAGTATTAGGCATTAGCTTCTCAGTTGTATCCATAGGAGTACTCACTGGAGTACAATCAAAGCAATTAAATTTCTTCAGTACCTTCTCAATGTAATGAGACTGAGAAATTGATATACCATTGCTTTCATGTTTAATCCTTATACCAAGGATAACATCAGCCTCCCCCATTTCCTTCATGGAGAACCTTGATGACAAAAATTCCATTGTCAGGTCAACTTGATTTTGGTCAGTGCCAAAGATCAACATGTCATCAACATATAGACAAATGATGACTCCTTTACCAGATTCATCAAATTTGCTATATACACATTTGTCAGCCTGGTTAAGAACATAACCATTAGACAAAACCACTTCATCAAACTTTTGATGCCATTGCTTAGGTGCCTGTTTCAGTCCATACAGAGACTTAATCAGTTTACACACCTTGTTTTCATTTCCAGGCATGATGAAGCCCTGAGGTTGGTTCATGTAAACATCCTCATCCAATTCACCATTCAAGAAAGCTGTCTTCACATCCATCTGATGTATAATCAGATTGTGAATTGATGCCAAAGCAATAAGAAATCTTATGGTACTGATACGTGCCACAGGGGCATAAGTATCAAAGTAGTCTATTCCTGACTTTTGTTTAAAGCCCTGAATGACCAGCCTTGCCTTGAACTTTTCAATAGTTCCATCTACCTTCATTTTCCTTTTGAAAATCCATTTGCAACCTAGAGGTTTGCAACCTGGTGGTAGATCAACCAACACCCAAGTGTTGTTGCCCATGATGGAATCCATCTCATCATTTATTGCTTCTTTCCAGAAAGCAACATCCTGGGACTTCATTACTTCTTCAAATGTTTTGGGATCATCCTCAACAATGAAGCCATAGGAGTATTGGTCAAAGACCTCATCCCTTGTTCCTTCAACTAGATATAATTGAAACTCAGGTCCAAATGAGGACTGTATTACTTACATTGACTATGCGTTCTCTCTCTCTCTCTCTCTCTCTCTCTCTCAATGTTATTAAACTAAAAAAAAGTCGAAAGTTAACATAAAGGTTTTTGGTTTTTCTATCTTCTACCCTTAGGGTCAGGGCACAAGATAAAAAGACAAAAGGAACACAAAAATGATTCAAAGACTTATAAAAAATATATTTTTTTCTTGCTCATTGATTTTTTTTTTTTTTGGCCTTCTTTTTTATGCCTTTAGAGCATAAGATAGAAAAACCCTACTTTGACGGTGTTTGTTAGTAATCTGTGTATGTTAACTTGTACATATCTATGGTATAAGAATTTACAAACATAATCAACACCAAGAACTATTCCACCAACCACTCATTTACTATAATCCTTAAGTGGGTTTAATCGACATACATGCACAGAAAAGATAAATGTCTTCAATTAAATGCAATCTATAAATAAAAAGAATCAATCATACATAAAAAGCTCAACATAGATTCAGCCAACAGGAGCAGTCGGCATAGATTGTAACATCGTTTACTATTATCATCTTGTACAAGTAAACAAGAGCAGTCGGCATTGATTGTAACCAAGGTTGCAAAAATCGTAAATCGGTAGTCGGGCGGACGACCACCTTGTAGCTTGTAATCGGTCTAGGTGGGATTAATCGGTGATTAATCGGATTGGCAATACTGACAATTTTTGGTTATTTCCGGCAAGTTTTGTGTATTTCCGGTGAGTTTTAGGTATTTTCGGCAAGGTATTTTCTAAAAAACAACTTGTAATAGACTTAAACAGTTACTATAAGTGATTAAAATAAGTTTATAGTGAGTTTTGGGTACTTCCGGTAAGATTTATAGGTTTTCGGAAAGTTTGACCACCATTGACCGCCGTTGATTGCCGTTGACCACGGTTGACCTATGTGTTTGACCCAGTTATATAAATCGGCAAGGTCGGTGGTCTTGTAGCACCTAATCGGTGATTAATCGGCCTTGTATACCTTTTTTTGCAACACTGATTGTAACATCGTTTACTATTATCATATCATCTTTTACAAGTACGTAAGAGTCAATTAGATATGCGTGTGATATTAATGATATATGAATATAGCACAGCCAATGTAAAACCATAAATATGATCTCAAACTGAAATTACCATTTTCTACTACTTCTTTAAAATTTTATTTATATTTAAATTTACAATAATTCCAAGATAATTACAATTACACATAGTGAGTATGCGAAACTTGTAAATGCTACCTTAAGTTACTAAAGAAGCTATAAAGTACACTTTTTACATTATTTATGTTATCACTTTTAATTATTTATACGTAATTAAAGCTTTAAATCAAAAGATATGATTATGTATAAATAGAATGCTTCACCAAAAAGCAAATCCTCTATCACACTTATTTCAGCGATTTTATGGGTACTCACCCCTTATATCGACGATATATCATCTTATCTTTAAAACCTATTTTAAACCTAAATCACCTAATAATTCACTACGGCGGAATAAAATTCCTGGAGTCTTGACATTTTTCTAGGCTTCTAATAATTGAATACATTGGAAACAATAATTGGTCGATTTGTTGACAGGCTGCTTCGTTATTGGTGGTGTTGTTTGTTCGAATCTTTGTAGCCGAGAGGGTAATAAATCCCCGATACCATTCGATGTTTCTAAAATCTTTGGCATTTTTATCACCTCTTTACATCACTATGAATTCCTGTAAAATACTAGTTTCTGATCCATCGCATAGCGATAAAGGGTGTACGATTTTATTGTGATCAGGAAACCTAATCGAACCAAAATAGAGTAAATAATGCATGCCATTTTTCTGGCTTCATATATTACTTTTTTGTAACATGGTAATATACGATAGAATCTGGAAAACTGTTGTATAAAGTTCATTTGAGGGCCTGTAACAATTATTTAGGAATTGTTTTGGAATTACCGATTGAAATAAAAAGAAAAAGAAAGACACTTGGTACGCTTAGGGTTAGGGTTTGGATCTTTTGATTCTTTTAGGTTGTTATTAATGCATCATGACTTGTCTACTATGGTATGATGATCCGTGGGAAAATTAGGGTTCATGGTTTGTGGGGATTTATTGGAACCGATTGGATTAATAAAAATGCGGGTATGGTTTTGTAATTCCTGAAATTTTAGGGACTGTTCTGAGAATCATAAAAGATCAGTAGGAAATCTGTATAAATAAGTATAAGGGTTAATGGTAAAACGTTTCCAATTGAAAGGTTTCATTTGTGAATATCATATCACTTATTATATAAATGTAATAAATAATATTTGAGGGGTGTAACCTGAATTCATAGGAACTTGAATATATTCTGGTCTCAAATAAGTAAATTCAACACGTGTAACTGTGAAATATGCATGATTTATAGAGGGCTTACTGGTAAATTAATAAGTACGTTAATTGTTTTGATAAATGAACTCACAAGGATTCAGTCTTTGTAATTACGTAACTAAGGGTCGTAAATGGTAATTTCTATACAATGAGGTATTCTGGACCTAAAAGTCTATTTAAGGGTATCAAGAGAGTGTTTTGATAATCTAAAAAGGGGGTTTATTTGTTTCTTCATAACTTAAAATGTATACATACTGTAATCTTGAATATTGAGGGATAAATATGTTACAATTAATGAGTGAAGGGTATGTTGTGGATAATTTGAACTTAAAAGGATTCGAAGTCTAACTTAATGATATTTGAATGGCTTGTATGCATTATTTGGTGATTTATAAGGTTTGATATGTTCAAGTATGTTGTTTAAAGGGCTATAGCGCTAATTATATAACTTGGGGCGCAGAAAGTGGTAATATCGGCATGTTAAGCCTTGTACGGATCTGAACTAAATCGGTTAAGGGCTGTTCTTTCGTAAGCTCGGATAAAATGGTGGGGGTTATTTGATAATTATACTGAATTTATGGTATCTATTAGAAATCACTGTTCTAACTTAAGGGTTTAATATGTACTTTGTAACTGGAGGCGGTGTAAAGTTAATGGATATAGAGACTGGCTTGCTTATGTCATAGTGTTAAAGGTGGTTGGTCATTCTTCTGTGACTTTGAATGAGTAATTGAATTTAAACCTAACACTATGTGAAGTTTAAAGAAACCTAATCTTGGGAATAGCATAAACCATATTGTGATTTTGATAAGCTAATAACTTGGCAATGATCAAATAATTTAATGAAATGTTGTAATGGAAACCTTGCAATAATGGAAATCTTACTTCTTCTGGAGACCTGTATTGTTGGAAAGTTTAATTATTGGCACTCTGAAATTGAGAACTTTCTAAATGGACAGCCTTCTAAAAATTAGAAACTTACTAATTCTGGAAAATTAATAAGATAGGGAGTTATTAAATCTGGAAGGTTTCAAAAATGGAAAATACACTCAAAGAGAAGCATCATGATTTAGATGAAAACGAAATAGCAATTAGGCTTTAATACATTGCAAATAACGTGGCAAAAATAATGGTTCGATTTGTTGAAGGCTGCTTCGATTATTGGTGTTTGTTTGTTCGAATTATTTGTAGCCGAGAGGTAATAAATCCCACATACACATTCGAAGTTTCTAAAAATCATTTGGCATTTTTCTTACCCTCTTTACATCACATATGATTCTGGAAAAATACTAGTTTTGATCCATGCATGATAAAAGGGGCTGTACGAATTTTATTGTGATCAAAACCCTAAATCGAACAAAAATAAGTAAATAATGCATGCAATTTTTCTGAGGCTCATATATATTTTTTTAACATGGTAAAATAATCATAGAACTCTGGAAAAATGTTTCATAAATTATTTGAGGGCTGTAACAATTATTTCGAATTGTTTTGTGAATTACCGATTGAAAATAAAAAGGAAAAAGAAAAGAATTGGTACGTTAGGGTTAGGGTTTGGATTTTTGATTTTTTTAAGGAGTTATTTAATGCATAATGATTGTCTAATAAATTTATGATGATTGGGAAAATTAGGGTTCATGGTTTTGGGGATTTATTTGAAACCGATTGGAAATTATAAATATGAGGGTATGTTTTGTAAATTCTGAAATTTGAGGGACTATTCTGAAAATCATTAAAGATCAGTAGGAAATTGTATAAAATAAGTATAAGGGTTAAATGGGTAAGTTTCATAATTAAAAGGTTTAATTTGTGAAATATATATCATTATATATAATTAAATGTAAATAATAATATTTGAGGGGTGTAAACTGTAATTCTGGAAACTTGAGATCATTTCTGGTCTAAATAAGTATTCAAAGGTGTAATGTGAAAATATGATGATTTATGAGGGCCTTATGGTAAATTAAATAAGTAGTTAATTGTTTTTGATAAATTGAAAAATAAAAGGATTAGTTTTGTAATTACGTGAAACTAAGGGTGTAAATGGTAATTTCTATAACATGAAGGTAATTCTGGACCTAAAAGTTATTTAAGGGTATCAAGAGTATTTTTGGTAATTAAAAAGGGTCTATTTGTATTTTTCATAATTAAAATGTATAATATGTAATTATTGTAAATTGAGGGACTAAATATGTAAATTATGAAGTGAAGGGTATATTGTGTAATTTGAACATTAAAAAGGATTAAAGTCTAACTTAATGATATTTGATGGGCTTGTATGATTATTTGGTGATTTATAAGGTTTATATGTTAAGTATGTGTTTTAAAGGGCTAAAGCGTAAATATTATAACTTGAGGGACCAAAATGGTAAATATGGCATGTTAAGCCTTGTAGGATCTGAATAAATGGTTAAGGGCTGTTCTTGTAAGCTTCGGATAAATGTGGGGCTTATTTGATAATTATACTAATTTATGGTTTAATTATGGAAATATGTTTAATTAAGGGTTTAATATGTAACTTTTGTAACTGGAGGGGTGTAAAGTATAAATCGGATATCTGAGACTGGTATGACTTATGTCTAAGTGTTAAAATGTGATATATTTCATTTGTGACCTTTGAATTGAGTAATTGACACTTTAAACCCTAAACTATGCTGAAGTTTCAAAAGAAACCCTAATCTTGGGAAATAAGCATAAAACCATATCTGTGAATTCTGAGAAGCTAATAACTTGGCAAATGATCAAAATAACTTTAATGAACATGTCTGTAAATGGAAACTTGCCAATAATGGAAATCTTACTATTTATGGAAACCTGCTATTGTTGGAAAGTATTAATTATGGAAACTTCTGAAATTGGAAACCTTTCTAAATAAGGAAGCCTTCTAAAAATAGAAACTTACTAATTCTGGAAAATCTAATAAGATAGGAAGTTATTCTAAATCTGGAAGGTTTCAAAAAAATGGAAAGATAACTCAAAGAGAAGCAATCTGATTTAAGATGAACAACGAATAATTTCCGACTTCTAATCCGTCTAGGTTCAGTGAAGAAGAAGGAGTTACTATTTCTGTCTGACGCTTTTGTGTCCGCTTTGTCTACTGGTTGAGGTACAGATATTCTGACCTTTTCAGTAAGGTTTCTCATGACTCATGATCCGTCTTCCCCACTCCACTCTGATTTCTGATCTTGGTTCCTCTGATATCTCTGGTTCATTGATATTACATTTGTATGATAACTTTTGAAAATATAACCGGATGGCATGGGACAACTGTATGGATATGATTTCTGTTAATATGATATTAGACTTGTTTTAAATGGAAATTTAAATAACTCTTGCTAAAAATATTTTAAAGAACTACCTTTATGATAAATATGATTTTAAATGAAATGGAAGACTTCTAAATCTGTTTTTCTTATTAAACTTTCATACTTGTAAACTCTGAACCATTGGTATGAACCATTGTTACCTTTCTGTTTCTTTTGCTTAGGATTCCCTATGCCATTGCTATGATCCCTTACTGTTTGAACTTGTTTCCTGAATCATTGGTTATTTTCTGAATCACTTACTATCTGAAATTGCTATCTGAACCTTTGACATTGTATTTATGAAACATGGACCTCTGATATTAAACTTCTGATATATAAACCTTTTGATATTGAACTTCTGATTTATGAACCTCTGGCTTATGAACCTTTTTAAAAGATAAACTTCTGATTTATAAACCTTTTCAAAAGATAAACTTCTGATTTATAAACCCTTTAAAGGATGAACTTCTGACTTGTGAACCTTTCTAAAATTGAATCTCTGATTTATGAAACTACTAATCTGACTAAATCTGACATCTGTATATCTGATACGATCTGTAAAAAAATCTGGACATCTGTTTAATCTGGATAATTAATTCTGATATGTAATCTGAACTGTTAAAATTAGACATTGACCATTCAGTATGAAACCCGGGCTATCACTAGGCATGGGGGTTCCATGTCCGTGTCATTGATGCACCAGTGACATGACTCATGTGTGGGTGAGTGATTTCTCACACCGTCCCTTTGATTATGGTCTGCATGTGAATGGGTAAGGGGCGAATGGATGCATCCTAGGTCTGTTATCTGATATCTGTTATCTGTTATTATCTGTTATCTGGTGAATGTGGCTGTGTGTGCAATACACGTCCTTCACAACCCATTGAGGTCACCCCTCTGTTTATATCTGATATTCTGAGGCCTCCCCTCTGGATTGCATATGAGGCGATTATCTGTTATTATCTGATCTGTTCTGGGCACGTGGTTGAAATACTGAATACTTTGTCTGCACCTTAACTTAGATTTAAACTTAAACTGGTAACGTAACACTGAATCTTTTCTTATTAATATTTATTTCACCTTATTGCCATTATTTCTTATGCTATGACCATTCTGATACTCATCCAATGCAACATATTCGGTCTCTTTTCTTCTGTTTCACATTACCCTGTTGTTATATCTGTTCACTGGGCTTTTTAAGCTCAGCCGCGTTTTCTTTTCCCCGCGGCAGGTTTTAGAAGGAAGCTGGGTTATGGGTGAAGAGTGCAAATAGGAGTTTTAGAGAAGATTCTGCGTGGTTATATTCCAAGTGGTTTTGATAAGACTTTAGATTATCATTTTGTATTTTAAGATTCTGAGATGTATTCCTTTATCAGGAAAACGTTTGTAACCTTTGGAATTCAATTGTAATACATATGTTGTATGTCTGTATATGCTTTGATATGTCACCATAATGTAGCACTTCTACCCTTGGCGGGTTGGGGTGTTACAATTATGGTATCAGAGCCCAGGCTACGACTTGTAGTACATTAAACCTTGACCTGTGAAGTCTGGACCATTAAGTTCCGCTGTAGGCACCCGCAAGACAACCTCTGAGAATTACCGGTGAGGAATGGGTAGACTAGGACATCTAGTAGTAGCACTGCTTTCGCGTTACTCTGATTCGTGTTTCCGCCTTTAGTTATGCCTTTCAAGAATTTCTATTTCTGGGATTAAAATGTTTTGCAACCTAAATTCAGCAACCAAGTAAGTTGAGAAAACTTCAAAAATGACATTGAAACCTTATACCATTCCAGTTCACCTTGATTCTGATCCTCAGATTTCATTTTTGACTGACAAACATTCTGATAACTTACCGACCTTTCCTAAGGTCATTCAACCATGATGTGTTTGACACCTTCTGTAAATTCCTTACTTATGATGGGTATGAAAGGTATCATCTGATACTATTTGACCTTACAAGATCCTTTACTAGCAGAACCCAGTTGATTGTTAATTACTGATGCAGGAAAATTTGTTTACCTCCCTCTGAATGATGAACTCAGTTTACCAATCAGTTTCTTCGAAAGAATATGATAGTATGGATTTGTTAACTAAGCATGATGCTTCTGATAACTCGCATTCCATACATCTCATTTTTGATGAACATACGATGTTTGTATTACCATTGATACATACTCCGCCTATCACTTGTGTTGAAAACCAAACAAGATTCCAACACCTTGAACCGTTTTCTGAAGTATCTTGTATTGGACTCTGATATACAAACCATCTGCCTGGTTTGATGACTATGTTTGTCCTATGAACCCGTTAGCTTTTGATAAATTTGATTTTTGAGGTCCTTTGATTATGGATTGGTTGACTCCTCATAAGTTACCATAGACCACTATACTGGTATATGACCTTTAAACAATCTGCCCACCCTACTTCTGTTTCTGGACCACGTAAATCTGTTAAGATAAATGTTGCTATGGAAATACATATCCCGATCTCTTTTGGTTTTCAAATTTCTTTTGACATTTATTAGTGTCCACCTTTGAAAAGCTCTGGCACCGGAAGTGTATGTGGTACATAATTATATGATATTCTCTGATGAACCTTCTGGTACTCCCTTCTGCTGAGGAATAGAGTTGGCACTGAACTGATCTCAGTTGAAGAAGCCATGGAAGTTGAGAGGGCCGACAAAATATGATTGTTACCCACCTTAGTAATTATTTTGGAAGATCCGGCCGATTTATGAAGAAGAGAGAGAGAAGTATATGACGATGAATCGACTATCGTGAACCTAACCAAACCATTATCCAAAATCTTTATCCCTTTCCGCATATTAATAATCGAGTTGGTCTATATTTGAAACTCGGTAATCGGATTTCGTTTGATGGGCTGAAGAAGTACCCAATGGAACTTTCAAGAAATAAGTTAAATAATCGAGCATAACCTCCGTAAAGTATTTCAGTTTGACTGTGAAGAAGGAAGATGTTGCGAAGTAAATGTAAATCTTTTCCCTAAAAGATTTCTGAGACTACCTTTGTACTCGTTTTGCAAATTCTGATAATGCCAATTGTATTGGCTAATATGTTAACTGTTCCTATGTATCAAATGGAATTTTTGGCTCTTGAATGTTTAGACAATGGTCATTGTATGACTTATTAGTGCATTCAGAGGCGAAGAAGAACATGAAAACCTATTGAACAAGTTGTTATGAGTCTGACAATCAATTGTGTATTCTGGAAGTCTGATGTATGTTGAGACAACGGTATTATGAATTGAGAATATTTATGTGAATCCCGACAACAGATTTGAGAAGCTAGGATCTTCTGAACCATGTAGAAATTTTGGAAGGTACTAAATTTGGTGAACAGAGAAGAACATCTCAGTTTGATTGAGAATGTAGTTCTGGGAAAAGCTGAAATAGAGCTATGCTTCCGCACTCATAAGTGGTACCTGACTTAGAATGCTTATAGAAGAGACTCGGTCATGAACATATAAATCGCAGGAAGATGATTGTTTATGCGTCATTGCGACTGCAACGGATGAGAATATTGTTCACTACATGAGTCGGAATTAACAACAGCAGTAGTTACCCCGAAGAGTGGAAAGCGATCCCTTCATGGCAGAAGTGTTGGCGAGTAGAGAACATGATCTAGTCAAGACGGCGAACCTGGAGCTGATGAAGACATACAGCCTCACTTCCCTATTCATCTTGGTTGTACTAAGATGAATTGAGAGCGGAAGAAGACTGGATGATGGAGAAATTCAAGATCGTACCAGAAGTTCACATTACTCCATCACATTCCAAGAAGAACTGCAGAAGGAGTGACGAACCAGACTCAAGCTCATGATTTTGTTCAACCCCTATGTTCGAATGGACTGATTCTATGAAGGAAGAAGTTGACGATGAATTTTCATTTCTTGACCCACTTAAGTTTCGTTATCTGGTAATAAAACTTGGTGAAGATTTCGAATTCTCTAGAAACATCTCAGTTCCGTGTTCATTTTGCGTTTTTCTGATATTGGCCTCGTTTTGAGAATTTGGTGAATTGTGAAGATCTATGTTCTTGAACGCAATACGTTACTTCTGTTAGAAATTCTGGGATTTTCGTTACTCTTTTGAGCATTCTGTTGTTCCTCAAAACTATGACATCTAATTCTGTTAATCTCTGGACTGTAGAAGTACTATTGGACTAAGATTAGGACGTCTGTTCACGACTCGAGATAAAGTATGATCATCATGAGGGCATAATTATGTGGTGCTCGTATTATGACGCCTGATCAACGTGATAATACTTACACCATATAATGTGCGCTTATTGTGGTCATAGGATATCCGAGGAGTGCCTTTGAAATCCTGAAAGTTCTGATCTGATTTATCCGCGATTAGAGAAACTCTGGACCCTTCCTGCCTATATGATGTTTGTTTCCCGTCCATTAGAGATCTGAATACGTTTAAACTCTCGGTTTGCATTCTACTGACATCTGTACATCTGTCACGAGTCTTAAGCTTCACTATGGAGCTCTCTACGGTCTGAGTATCTTCATTTGATCTGATTTCTGTTTATATTCAGTGTGTATTTCTGATGAGATTCACCTAGCGTCATCTGTTATATGTTGCATTGGTTTGACCAATTCACCCCAATTTGTTTTATTCTGAGGAATCCTAAACCTTTTATCCGAATTGAGTCATGAGAAACTAGTTGCCATTGGATGTTTCTGTTGGGAGAACCTCCCTGAACGTGAAGATATCTGCGACGATCTTTTGTAATCTGCTACGACTCCGTCTGACTTTACGACTTCAAATTTCGCGGACAAATTTTTTTTCTTAGAGGGGAAGAGTTGTAAAACCCTAAATCTTAAACATGACAAAATTACCAATTTACCCCTACTATTTAAAATTTTATTTAACATATTTAAATAATTACAAATAAATTCCAAATAATTACAAATTACAACATATGGAGTATGACAAACCTTGTAAACTTAATTTACACTTAAAGTTACTTAAAGAAGCTTATAAATACACTTTTTACAATTATTTATGTATTATACCATTTTAATTATTTATAAAAAGTAATTTAAAGCTTTAAAATAAAAGATATGATTATGATAAATAAGGAAATGCTTCACAAAACAGCAAATCACCTCTATCACACTTATTCCAGCCGATTTTATGGGATACTCACTCCTTATATCACGATATCATCCCCATTTATTTTTAAAACCTATTTTCAAACCCTAAAATCACCTAAATAATTCACTACGGCGGAAATAAAAATTCCTGGAGGTCTTGGACATTTTTCTAGGCTTTAATACATTGCAAATAACGTGGGAAAAATAATGGTTCGATTTGTTGAAGGCTGCTTCGATTATTGGTGTTTGTTTGTTCGAATTATTTGTAGCCGAGAGGTAATAAATCCCACATACCCATTCGATGTTTCTAAAAATCATTTGGCATTTTTCTTACCTTCTTTACATCACATATGATTCTGGAAAAATACTAGTTTTGATCCATGCATGATAAAAGGGGCTGTACGAATTTTATTGTGATCAAAACCCTAAATCGAACAAAAATAAGTAAATAATGCATGCGATTTTTCTGAGGCTCATATATATTTTTGTAACATGGTAAAATAATCATAGAACTCTGGAAAAATGTTGCATAAATTATTTGAGGGCTGTAACAATTATTTCGAATTGTTTTGTGAATTACCGATTGAAAATAAAAAGGAAAAAGAAAAGAATTGGTACGTTAGGGTTAGGGTTTGGATTTTTGATTTTTTTAAGGTGTTATTTAATGCATAATGATTGTCTAATAAATGTATGATGATTGGGAAAATTAGGGTTCATGGTTTTGGGGATTTATTTGAAACCGATTGGAAATTATAAATATGAGGGTATGTTTTGTAAATTCTGAAATTTGAGGGACTGTTCTGAAAATCATAAAAGATCAGTAGGAAATTGTATAAAATAAGTATAAGGGTTAAATGGGTAAGTTTCATAATTAAAAGGTTTAATTTGTGAAATATATATCATTATATATAATTAAATGTAAATAATAATATTTGAGGGGTGTAAACTGTAATTCTGGAAACTTGAGATCATTTCTGGTCTAAATAAGTATTCAAAGGTGTATGTGAAAATATGATGACTTATGAGGGCCTTATGGTAAATTAAATAAGTAGTTAATTGTTTTTGATAAATTGAAAAATAAAAGGATTAGTTTTGTAATTACATGAAACTAAGGGTGTAAATGGTAATTTCTATAACATGAAGGTAATTCTGGACCTAAAAGTTATTTAAGGGTATCAAGAGTATTTTTGGTAATTAAAAAAAAGGGTCTATTTGTATTTTTCATAATTAAAATGTATAATATGTAATTATTGTAAATTGAGGGACTAAATATGTAAATTATGAAGTGAAGGGTATATTGTGTAATTTGAAAATTAAAAAGGATTAAAGTCTAACTTAATGATATTTGATGGGCTTGTATGATTATTTGGTGATTTATAAGGTTTATATGTTAAATATATGTTTTAAAGGGCTAAAGAGTAAATATTATAACTTGAGGGACTAAAATGGTAAATATGGCAAATTAAGAATTGTATGATCTGAATAAATGGTTAAGGGCTGTTCTTGTAAGCTTCGGATAAATGTGGGGCTTATTTGATAATTATACGAATTTATGGTTTAATTATGGAAATATGTTTAATTAAGGGTTTAATATGTAACTTTTGTAACTGGAGGGGTGTAAAGTATAAATCAGATATCTGAGACTGGTATGACTTATGTCTAAGTGTTAAAATGTAATATATTTCATTTGTGACTTTTGAATTGAGTAATTGACACTTTAAACCCTAAACTATGCTGAAGTTTCAAAAGAAACCCTAATCTTGGGAAATAAGCATAAAACCATATCTGTGAATTCTGAGAAGCTAATAACTTGGCAAAATGATCAAAGTAACGTTAATGAAAATGTCTGTAAATGGAAACTTTCCAATTAAGGAAATCTTACTATTTATGGAAACCTGCTACTTTTGGAAAGTATTAATTTTGGAAACTTCTGAAATTCGAAACCTTCTAAAAATAGAAACTTACTAATTCTGGAAATCTAATAAGATAGGAAGTCATGCTAAATCTGGAAAGTTACTAAAAATAGAAATCTGCTAAATATGAAAGATAACTCAAAAAGAAGCAATCTGATTTAAAATGAATAAATGAATAATTCTCGACTTCTAATCCGTCTAGGTCAAGTGAAGAAGAAGGAGTTACTATTTCTGTCTGACGCTTTTGTGTCCACTTTGTCTACTGGTTGAGGTACAGATATTCTGACCTTTCAGTAAGGTTTCTCATGACTCATGATCCGTCTTCCCCACTCCACTCTGATTTCTGATCTTGGTTCCTCTGATATCT
>LBNU01032583.1:150676-170541 GCA_014162995.1 Artemisia annua
CTACATTATTAAGGCATGCAAGAACCATTTACTTCCATACCATTTAGTGTCACATCAAGACTTAAGTGCAAACTAAAATCAACTTTGTGTAAGTACTACTTTGGTTAGTCAAACACATAAAGTTCCTATTACTATGATGTGACATATCATATTTTAAGTGAATATGAAAATGTTGTGTTGTATATGAAAAGTAACATGTAGCAAAAGAATAATTATGCAAGACTTTAAACTAAAATTATGTTTTACCAAAAACTAAAGTTTAGACTTTGTCGTTAACAAAACTTAGCAAAGATCGTAAAATATAAATAACGTTTTTAGGCGATATTTGTATTAACAGAATGGAATTAAATCTTGACCGACTCGGATGCAATTTGAACTCCAAGCAGTGTCATGTTTGTAATGAAGATATGATGTCAAGAATTGAAGCTCACATTTTCTCCATTGCTTGTTACCTAAACAAACATGGCTCAACGTTACTAAATGGTGGAACCTTCAAATTTTCCATTTTTAGAGTCTCCTAATAATCACGCTTGCAGACCACGTGAACCTGTCAAAGGCAATTGGCTTCCCTTTTTGACGTTGCGATACATTCCAAATGTGCATCCTTTGAAGATTTATGAACGAGTTTGCGTTGGGTCTAATGAACAGAGACTTCATTTTTAATGATGTAAAACTCATTTCCTTTAATTGGATCTTCAATAGATATAGAAAAGCTTCGTGTAATTGGGTTGGGTAGTTCTCAAACCCTCTTAACGCCATCTCCTATTCTTTAAATTTCCTTCTTCTAGCATCTCTTTAGGTTCTAATATGATGCAGATAAGAAATAGTTTCAATGGTAACTGCGTGTTAGTATGAGATAACTTTCTGGGACGTGAGAGCCTATTGTAATTGTTCAACATGGAAACGCTGCAAAAGAGCCGTTTTGAGAAATCATTTCTCTGCTAGTAGTGAAGCTGAGAAATTATTGTCTTGATTTTGAACTATATTACAGATGTTGAGACTGATGATCTAAGAATTCATTCAGTTTTAGAAGTATTTTCATCACTTTGTAATCATGTACAACAAGGATCAGCTATAATCATATCTAATCTAATATATTACTCCGTATATATTGAAATATATAACAGCTTTTATTACGTACACATATGCAACTAACATTTATAATGTCTTATGAAGAAGAACGGGTCTGTGAAGCCAAGTGGGCATATATGAGAAACCAGAAACTTAATGTTATAGCCTTTTATAGTAATACAACTGAAAGAACAAGAGTGTATCAATGAAGTGCAACCCATAAAAGAACTTTATGATAGCGTCAGCGTGAACCAATTATTTCGATCACTAACATTCATTCAAACTAACTGTAATAGGTAATGGATAGTAATTTGTATGTCTTTCATTGATCACTAATGTTCCAATATATAAGTTACAAAAGAGAATATTAGAACAATAAAAGTGGGCAAGGCCTATACAATACACATAAGACCCACATACAATATAACTATCAACTAACACTCTCTCGCAGTTTGAGCGGGAGAAAAACAGACGCTCAAACTGTCACAAAACTCCTCAAACAAAGCAGAAGGTAATCCCTTAGTGAAAATGTTAGCATACCTAGGGAGAAGGCACACGAAGAACATGAACTTGTCCTTTGGCAATCATATCACGAACAAAGTAAATATCAATCTCAATATGCTTCATCCATTGATGTTGAACAGGACTGGCCGTTAAGTAAACAACACTGAAATTATTACAATAGACCATGGTAGCAGACAGTAAAGGAGTGTGGAGTTCACGCAGTAAGATACATTGCAATGCAGTCTCAACTATAGCATCGGCAACACCCCGATATTCAGGCTTAGCACTAGATCTAGACAGAGTTTGTTGTCGTTTAGAAGACCTAGACAATAAATTATCACCAAGAAACACACAATAACCAGATTTAGAACGTCGAGTGGAAAGGCAACTTGCCCAATGTATATATATCCCCGCCAAAAGTTTAGGCGGGATAAATAAATTAATTGGCGTCATTCCTTTTAGCGGGGACATGTTCCCATTAAAAGTGTGTGAGTATAATTACACACCTTTAGCGGGGACATGTCCCCGTTAAATGTAAAACCGGGAAAAATTCCCGCGCACAATTTAGAGGTACTATTTTGGTCAAACTTGGCCAAAAATGATAACACTCTTTCGGCGGGGACATGTCCCCGCCAAAAGGTAGCGTTGAAAATTTAGTAAACGGTCAGCAAGTCTGTGTGCCAGCTCAGCATTTGGCAAAAAAGTATGATTACTTTTGGCGGGGACTTGTCCCCGCCGAAAGTGTGCGTTGAAAATTTAGTAGTCGGTCAGCGAGGTTGTGTGCCAGCTCAGCACTGTTTTTGTCGTGTAGCGACAAATGTCCCCGCCAAAAGTCTCCTCGCCCGTCGTCCTATTTGTTGTAGTACAAAAGAGGAGCCATGCATCCTTGATATGATGCGAGGAAACTGAACCTTTAAAACCAGGAAAGTCGACATTGTACGTGTTGGATCTCTTTTGGTCGTAGATTTTGCAATTGGAACTCAGATGATGATCAGGATGAGCAGCCATGGTTGATCATATGATTGTATTCTAGAAGATGCATTATATGAAGCACGTCGACAATCTTTGCCTGTACCCCAAAAACCAAACTAAAAAGTTAAATGATCTCTAACTGATTCGCAATAGAGGATAGTATATCCGTTAGGAGATCACCCGCTGTCATCAGCCCACGGCCAAACTCGATTCTTCATAAAAGAACTAATTGTATGCTTCCTCAGTCGAGAGAGTTTATAAAAGGTAATCGACCCTCTAATGCCCCCTACCGACCGCTCCACGGCTAATATGGGAGAGCTGAACCATGTAATAATTTACATGATTAAAAAACACGAGGCCTGGATTTGAACCATGTAAACTATATTTTTCTCTTTTTTTTTCTTCTTCTTTTTCTTTGCTTTTAAACTTGAAAACACAATGTTAATCTCGACGGACATGCTTTTGAGCGGTTTGATAGGTCGTCTCAGATCATATGCCACACTATGCTGTGAGATATTGTTCCCGGAAGATAAAGTGTGTATCAATCAACGTTATGTCATGATGGACTATTTTTTTTGGCAGCAAGTGGAGCGACCCTTGTTCAGAAAAAAGTGATGCCTTGTTGATGACAAAAATCGCGTCCGGGACAAGTTTTGTAAGAAAATGGTTTTTCTTAGCGGGATGAGCGATGGGCCAAGTATAACTTGAAGAACGATTCGAAAGGAGAAGAAAATAAATTAACACAAGAGGAACTCATACAAATAAAACAACAAGAAAAACGTCGACAGGTATAAGAAAAGGAAAATGTTCGACAAGAGTCATAATAAAGTATGTGGACGAATGATCATAACGATTGGCTGTAGCGAAATCGTTTCTTATACAATGTCAAATTATCAATTTTGGATAGTTAATTTAAAAGTAGTTGTAAGTTGAACAAAATTGATTATGATTATTTCAAGTTTTCAACGTATAAAACACACATACACAACAGACTATACCAAATACTCGAACAATTGATTATCTTTACTTTATAAGCTATAAGCTTATGACTTTTGGTTTCTTTTATAGATTATAGTTGATTTGATTAATCAAGACGTCACCCATGATCGTTATACTTCGAGAGTCTAAGAAGCAAGATCTAAAAATGTGTGTGTAACGATCCGGTATATGTCATGATTCAAGATTTATTAGTAAATTAAACGATATAAAAATCAAATTAACAATCTTAACACCACGTAAAAACAGTCTACCACCCGGGTATACAACAAGAACACATACAACAAAATCCTTAAAACCATCGAGGTTTAGCAACAATGGTCGAGTGCTTCAAGATATGCAAGCTAAACTGTCCGCCTTTCTCGCTCATATCAATCTTAGATTGTCCTGGTGGTGGCAACAACTCAAAATTCTGCACTAAACGACCGAGTGTAATACCAATGATAGGCAATGCAAGAATAATCCCAGGGCAACTCCTACGGCCGACGCCAAAGGGTAAGTATCGGAAATCATTCCCATTAGCCTCAACCTTTGCTTCCTCTTCCAAGAACCTCTCGGGCCTAAACTCCTCGGGTTTCTTCCATTGCTCGGGGTTGTTAGCTAACCACCACGCATTGACCAAGATCTTGCTTTCCGCAGGAATGTCAAAGCCACCGAGCTTGGCATCCTGGAGGTTCATGTGGGGGACTAGGAGTGGGGTTGCCATACGGAGACGTAGAGTTTCTTTGACCACAGCTTGTAGGTATGGGAGGTTTTGAACATCGGAATTGGTGATTTGCACACCGGGTCCGAGCTTAGACTCGAGCTCGTGTCTTAGCTTGGCTTGGATCTCAGGGTGATTCACAAGCTCCGCTATTCCCCATTCGATAGACCATAGAGTTGTCTCGATTGCTATTTCACGAAACAAATAAAAAAAAAAGTTACATTAGTATCCAATTCATTAAATTTTTAGTCCACTTTTTTAAATAAGAATGGTCCAACAAAGTCCAAGATTGGATCCCAAATCCAAACTACTAATAAATATTCCGGGGGTGGGCTTGGTAGAGAAATGTCGAGCATAACAATCTAACATAATCATACCATGAAGAGTTACTGTAGGTGTTGAATAACTAGAAATGTGACATACAGCAAGTCACAATTAATATGTTTTTTATAAGTATCAATTTCAGATAATAAAGCTTAAAGTAAAAACCAAAAGCTTACCAGCAGCATTGATGTTCTCAACAATGTAAAGAACATTGTCCTCATTGATCTCTCCCTTATCCTTAGCTTCAAGAATATGATCCATTGCACATTTCAATTGATTGTTGTCCAATTTCTTTGTAGTTCCAAGCTTCCTATTAAAACCCAAAAAAAAAACAAATTAGAAACCAATTAATATCTTTATAGCTACTTCGGATAACCAGCTAAAAATGACGAAATTCAGCATTTTTAGCTAGTTTATCCGTCGTATCAAAACACAATAGAAAGAAAAGACACTTACTTCCTTTCATCAACAAAGTAATCCTTAAACAACTGAAACCTCTTCTCCTTAACCTCCTTACACAGCTTCAAATACCCTCTCAACAAAGGCCTCAAAACAGGAATAAAATCACCATAATTATACTCAAAACTCTGAGCCAATCTACTCCTTTCACCATTCAAAGCCTTGAGTTTCAAAAACAAAGGATCATCTTCACTCTCAAATCTCCTATCAAACATAATCCTAAACATATTATTATACATCATCAACTGCAACCTTTTTCTAATAACAACACCTTTAGTACTAGCTTCAGCATTATTCCTAACATCCTCAACCACTTTTGCAGCCTCATCTTCCCAACCATATCTATATTGTTGCACCACCTTATTAGTAAAAAATGGTACAGTCATTATACGTCTCATTTTACGCCAATGCTCACCATAAACTGTGAACACCATGTCTTGGCCTTTACCCGTAAATATATCGAAAACAACGTTACGTGTACGTGACCCAAACTCGACACCTTGAGTATGTAAAACCTCTTTTGCTAGCTCTGGGGAGGACACGACTACTAAGTTACGTTGACCCATACGTAGTAAAAATATTTGGCCAAATTTTTTAGCTAGGTCAGTTAAGTTACGATGGTTTAAATCATCGCCAACTTGTAACCAGTTGCCGAAAATAGGGACTGGGATTGGGCCAGGAGGGAGTTTGAATTTTTTGCCGCGAAGTTTAGAGACAATGATTGCGAGAATAATGGCTGTGAATGAGGCTATTAAGGTTTTTTCTATGAATAGGAGATCCATGGTTGTGTTTTTGTGTTTGTGTTTTTTCTTTTTTGGTTTTGTGTTTTGGAAATGTGGTGTGTTTTATAGAGGTTGGGGAATGGGGATTGGTGAGATGGAGATGGTGACGAAGTTTGTCAAGTATGAAGGTGATTTAAACAAATTTGATTTCTCATGTAGGAAAATTGGTTTATCACTTTATTGTTAAAAGTCTTTGTTTTACAAAGTTGAGATATTTGGTTTGAATATGATAAGTGAAAGTAGTGAAATGAAATGGATGTAAGATTACCTTCAAGGTCACGTCACTTCAACTTTCATCTCAGCGTTACAGTTTCTCTTTTTATTTAGAGTAAACTGCAAAAAAAAGCATGAATACTCAGCCATATATATTTCAACTATAGTTTTAGGCAACAAATTTGAATCTTCTGTTATAACAGTGAGCCTTGATGATAAGCTGCGGAAAATGACATAATAACTGCTTTTAACCGGAAAGTTTGTGTTTTTCGTAACAATCGTACTCATACACAATTCACAATTGTACTCACAACATATAGAAATGCATTCGTTTGCTAGAGCGTATCTAACATGTTTACATTTTGTATTACTATTGTTCGATCTCTACTAACTATACATTTCTCGAATTTCATTTACGGTACATTTATACCAATTTGATCGCTCGATCAATCAAAGTAGTAATACCCGGACTCGATTTTTCACTATAACCTCCATTGATGAACGAAAATTCCAGTATCCCTCAACGAACTAAACAACTCCAAACAATCTTTATACCTCTTTTGATACTTCATACTTCTTTTCCATCGATTATAATGACACTCAACAAACATTTCATCAACTAAGCAAACCGCACCCGTCTCGACCATCTTCTTAATCAAATCAAATTCCGCCCCTTCGACATCCATTTTCACTACAACGAAATCTTTTTCAGTAAAACTACTTTTCACCCAAGCCGCAAAGTCAAACCCTTGAATCTTATTCATAGCATTTACAAAAGTAGTCGATGTTTGAGCCGATTGTACACGACCCATTCCTTTACCTTTTTCCTCATTTTTAGGACTCGGGTCGCGATTGATTTCAAAAAATAATGACTCGTTTCGTACCCAAGCTTCAAATGGCAAAAGGGTTACTTTCTTCCTGGACTTATACTCTTCATGAAACTTTTGATTCCCTTCGATGGCAAAAATTTCAAATTTCTTGTTTTGTTTCGGGTACGTTTTCTTAAACCAACTTCCAATACTCGAACCATAGCTTTTAGCCCCAACGTCGATATAAACATATCGAGTCTTGAAATCAATATCCACAATGGAAGTCAGATACTTAATCTTTCTCGGACTCCTTTTAACCGGTTCTTCTAGTACTAAATCCTCCATTTTTCGAATCAACTCCATTTTAAAAGCCGGAACCGAGCAATTTCCAACGACATCCCTTCGTCTTCGATACCCCAATTGTTTCTTCATCACAACTTCCCTAATCTCCGGAATCGACCAAAAAATAACCTCAATTTCGCGTGTTCTTACCAACCTAAACGACTCAAACAAATCCAATAACGAATTCAAACTATACAAATCATCAGCTTCAGTATGAATAACCAAGAAACCATCCGGTTTCACAGTTCTCTCCAATTCTTTCGCAAATACGGCTTGTTTCTCCGAACAATCAAAACCCGTGTGAGTCGAATACACAACATCAAACGTATCGTTCCCAAAAGGTAAATCGACGTTTCTTTTAGTCGATAACGAGTTACCAAGACCCGCATCACGTAATGCAACTGTATACGTATGAAACTTTGCTCCAATTGCTAAAATCTTGGAATCCCATGTCACGAAACCGTCGTACTTTAACGTGTTGAATATATTTTTGTAGTAATTAGTGAAATGCTGGTCGATATCGGCTTCGAATGATTTGTAAACTTGGTTAGCTTCGGTTGTTGTTTCGGTATCTGGGTCATCTGGGGGAGTATTTTCCATGATTTGGTAAATTGTATTTGTGAGTACTAAAAAGATTACGACGTAAACAAGCTGAACGGCTCGCCGTTGTCGGCAAAAGGCCGTGAATTCGGAAAGTGGCGGGATAAAGGCATACGGAAATCTTGGTGATGATGACATGGTGAGATTTGTGATTTGGATGTAAAAATTGTAAATGTAAATATGATTGTGTTAGGGTTATTTTTTATAAAGTTTTTGGGTGTAATATTGAGTTTGGGTTATTTTTTATAAAGTTTTTGGGTGCAATTGTAGAGTTTGGGTTATTTTTTTATAAAGTTTTTGGGTGCAATTGTAGAGTTTGGGTTATTTTTATAAAGTTTTTTGGGTTTATGTATTTGTAGAGTTTGGATTGGTGAGTTTGTTAAGTTTTCCCGCCAATTTGTGGTGGTTTTTACCAAATTGACCCTAACGGTTGGGATTTAGTTGTGATTGGAGAGTGGAGTAATAAACTTGCATTTCTAAACCCATTCACAAATATTGTGTGTGTTTTGATCATTTCGTATGTGTACTGCAGTACTTCACTGAGCTTGGCCCAACTTACTATCATGTAACCCATTGACTAAGTGGTCCAAAAATCTTAAAAGCCCAATCCAAGTGTTAGGCATAGAAAAGATAGAACTGTCCACAAGTAGAATTCATGATTTCATGCAAAATTTCATATTCATCCAACATAAATGTTAAAATGTCATATTTATATAATCCGTTATTGATTATGTGGTGTTTCCTTTAAAGTTCAGATCTTATTTCTTGAAATGAATACTCTTGTAAGAATTTTGTGTAACTAAACTGAATAATATTTACTTTATATAAAAGTATATATTTTTCAGTCGTGTGAGAATAATCTTGAACAAAATATTTGTCGGTTCAAGTCTCATGTAATACATGTGAAATATATCTGTAACGTATATATTATGTGATATTTTGTTGTCTTTATATCAACAATATATAAGCTTCTGTTTGTGGGATGTCACGTATCCATATTTCATGTTTTGTTATAACTTTATACTAGTAAATTTCATAGATATCATTGTAATTTATACCCACTATCCTTTATATTTTGTTATAAAAAAAATGAATGCATCATATAATACTTTTATTTATAAATAATTAAATGTTATTATTATTTACCGATTCAGGATTTTTTTTTAACGACAACTAACTATCTCACAAATACATATCACATATTATCTCACATGTCTTAAGTTGGACTTAAACCCACAACTATTTTGGTTGGGAAGTTTCTTACACAACAAGGATTTAAGGAATACCATCGGGACATAATCCCTTTCGTACCGATTCTTGATATATTATAGGCCCATTTACTATGTTATGTATTTAGCCCATTGGTTGCTTATTCCTCAAGCCATGCTTTGTATTATATAGACACGATTATGCTAATGAGAATCAATTCTTATCCCTCTCATTAGCATTATCGTGTCTACATAATACAAAGCTTGCCTTGAGGAATAAGCTACCAATCGGCCCTATAACATTCATGAATCAGTTAATAATTATCAGTATGTATTATATTAATCTATTTGCACGGAATTATAAATATCAAAATGAAAGAACGCGTTATTGTGATTTGTAAATAAATACACGAGATTATACATTTACAAAAACTCGTGTTATTCTTCTTTATGGGATTAAGTAAGGTTATCCTAAAACATAATATTTTTTAATTATCTCCCACTCAATAACGACTCATATTATTCCTTTCTATAAGTTTAACCTGCGAACGGGTTTAAATTTAGATGTGGCCTAAATTATTATTAACAAAATATAAATATCAAAATGATGGCCGGTTACGGTGAGATGAAAATAAATACGGGATTGTACATATAACAATCACATATATTTTTCCAAGAGTTATTATGTGCTACTAAACACGCATATTGTATGGAACATGATATCAATTGTTAAACAAGATCAACATAAACACCATGCCAGTTAAACAAAGTCAAATTCTTCGTGCAACAAAAATCTATAGAGAAATATTAATTGATATTAACACATAATGAAAAATTATGCAAAAACGCATGTGCTTACGGATATTATAACTGTATTAGTATTATCTGTTAATTTATTTATTTAATATCTTTTTTTGAAAGGCTATAAGTATTACCTAAAATTTTGACATAATTTTATAGAAAAATCGTAAATACTAGTAGTACAAAACTATGAATTTATAAATTGCCACAAAATTTAACTCCAAAACAAAGTTATTGAAATATTTCACTCGTTATATTATGTGATTAAACCTCATGCGTGCATGGGTTCTAAAACTAGTATAATACGGAGTATAAAGTTATAACCAGAAATGAACGGTGCAGTTTGCTACTTTGCTACACGATACTTATCTTCTATGTTATACGGTGTTTTAAAACCTGGGTTGACCCCGCCGGTTATACCGGTTGAAGTGTTGAACCGTGAACCGGCCAGGTGACCTGAAGGCGGTTTTGAGCGAAAAACCCGGTTGAACCGTGACCCTGTGGCTCGGCCGGGTCAATTAAAGAAACCGGTTTTCAAAACATTGATGTTATATAACCGTGCAATTCTAAATTGAGGAATGATATACTCACAAAAAAAATCCACAAAATGATGTGTCACTTGATAGTTTCTCTCTTTTCTCTTTGATTCAGAGACTAAGGGCCTGTTTGATAACTACTGAATGGGCCATTTAGAACCACTTTTGAATCGGTCAGACATGGACGGGTGTTTGATAAAATTTATTTTGTCTCTGAATGGTTCCAATTGCCTTTGAATGGTGTAGCACGTAGGGCTTACTAATTCATTCAGCAACAGTGTATATGGTCTTGGACATCTTATTTTAATAACTTTCACAATACATTATATCACATACTATTACAAATAATTTAATGAATGAACCACGTGATATCTTTTATCTTTCTTTTCGTCAGTTTTTTCATTTGATTAGATTGAAGTTTAATGTTTGCAATTTCACGCATGACATTTTTTTTTTTTTTTTTTTTTTTTTTTTTTGGGAACATGATTTAACATGTTGATAACTAATTAATACTAACACAAATATTAATCATACAGGTATATAAGGTATCTATAAGAATAAACATATCAAAAAATCAATATTACTAACTTCAGAAAATTTGTCAAACGCTACATTTTCATTCAGAACCAAGTTCATACAGAGTCACTAAATCACACAGTGTTTCCAATCATTCAGTGCTAAGTCATTCATTTTTGTCAAACAGCCCCTAACTCTCTAACACGTCATTTTGTGGCCGGTTTTGTAGATTTGTTTTTTAGGTGTAACATTTCCTTTCTAAATTTAAATTTCTGTTGATTTTGGTGCAGCTAAGAGGAGTGTCACATCCATTTAACAGAATGTGATTTTAGTGGTTTTTTTAGGAAAGGCTGTGAATTTAGTGGTTTGGTGTAGATAATCTGATAGTGATCGTATTGCACGTGAGACATTGTATCTTCCTGTTAAATAGTGATTCATATTTTTCAACTTGCTGGTTGGTGGGTAACCACTATCACTAATTTTTGGACCATAGACAACTTTTTATAATTCAGAATATGGTCAAGAAAGTTCATGCATTTAAAACTATGCAACCCCCGAATCTTGAACAACTGAAATCTAGGTCGTCTGGCTTTAGCCGATTAATAGTTTATAACTATAAAGACTAATTGGTTTGTAGGCTGTAGCTCAGTGATATCCGGTGTTTCTTCAAACTAATTTTGCAAGTTTAAGTCTCGATGCGAACAATAGTTATATTTATTCTTCATGACAGATAACTAGCATTTAGTATTTAAAATACAAAGCTTTTTCTTCTAGGGTTTTGATTTGGTTTAAACGTCCTCCGTCTGGCATTACAATTCAAGTGCTAGTGAGATAGACAACCTCATGTCATGTGTGAAATAGTAAGGACCTTGCCTACGGGCTTACTGGGATACTCAACAACGAAGGAGTTCTCCACTTAATTTAATAAAAACAAGTTTTTTCCGAGATAGATGATCAAAGCAATGAAAATGCAAGGGAACGAGGCGACCGGAGGCAGGGTTTGGTACTGTAGCGAGGCCAATAGGGAAACATAATAAATTGAGTTATTATTAGAATTGCTACTCAGAAAAGCGTTTAAATATAAACGTTACTGTTTTCGGCTACTAAGTTCTGCCATCGCTCTTTACTACCGCTAATTTTACCAAAGATCGCTATAGAGCGTGTTTCTTTCCGTTTTGAGGGAAACGAAACCTTGTAATTGAGCTAAGATTATTTTCCAATTTATGAATACAACCTCCTAAAAACTACAATGCATCGAAACAAATCTTGCTTTATATTTCAAGACTTGTTAACTACGGGTATTTTATTACCCGTTATTTTCACCTCACTTCCGGATTTCAATATTTATATGCGTTATACGTACAAGTGTTGATCTGTAGTCTTTTACGAGTGACGTTTTGACCAATAGTACCAACGGGTTTATAAAAGGCCATTTTCCCTAAATGCCCCGATGGTACAAAAGTAAAAACCCCATTCACCCCAAAAAAAAATTTCCCTATTCACCCCGGGGGCGACCCTCTCTCAAAAAAAAACTTGGGCAACTGAGCCCACATTCTTGGGCGACTTGTCTTTTAATGAAAAAGTATATTTTCTTGTCCATAGTAAATTACAAGTATACCCTAAAACTAAATCATATCTTCACCCACTTCACCTCTCATCCCTCTCCTCTATCACTCTCGTCTGCCGCCGACGACCACCCAAAACACCACCACCGCCACTCCTACATCTACACCACCACCACAAATCCAAACCCACGAATCACTCATAAATATGTCACACTCAAAAAAATCATCCAAAGATGATAAACCTAAAAATCCAAACCCAATCAAACATAAAAAACAAACACACAATCAAAATCCAAACATAAAGATCGAGATCAGATGGATCTAATCCAAAGATCCTATACAAGATAAAAAAAAAAAAAAAAAAAAAAAAAAAAAAAAAAAAAAAAAAAAAAAAAAAAAAAAAAAAACGACAACAAATCGAAACACAGAACAAACAAAAAAGGGAGATCAACAAATCATGCAAGACTCAAGCACAAAATCCGGAATGCCTAATAAAACCCACAAAAATAAATGGCATTCTAGCGATTAGATATAGAGTTTGGTATCATTTGTGTTGATTAGTTGGTATTCATGTTTATGTTGAGGCGCGCCGGAAAATTTAAGAGGTGGCCGGGAGTTGATGGGTGGCCGGAAAGTGATGGGGTGGGCGTGAATATTTTTTTCAATTGTTACAGAATTTATTTTGTTTCAATCGTTTTCTTCATGTTCCTATGAAGAATTGTATATATGAGATAGCAGAAATAGCTTTGTTACGGACAGCTTATAGTACTTAATTACTATGTAGCAAAAGTATAAATAGTTTGTTTGTGTTATGTTTTGTCAAGTGAGAGGTTAAGAGATCTGAAAAAGTGGAGAGTAAATATAGGAAATGAGTTGCAGAAAATAAAGAGAGAGCTGATGGGAGTGTAGGGGGTGGGGTTGGGGATGGGTAGAGGGTGGGGGTGTTATTTATTTGGGGGTATACTTTTAATTTACTATGGACAATAAAGCATAACTTTTCACTAAAAGACAAGTCGCCCAAGAATATGGGTCCAGTTGCCCAAATTTTTTTGAGAGCTAGTCGCCCTCAGGGTGAATAGGGAAATTTTTTTTTTTTTTTTTTTGGGTAAATGGGGTGGTCATAGTTGTACCTTTGGGGGGTGAATAGGGAAAAATCTCTTTATAAAATCATTGACAATTCTGTTGCCATTAATATAGTGGTCCATTTAAAAACAAATATATCTTGAAATTTACGTCGTTAACGGTATCTCTCAAGGTATAAATGATGGATGGGACTTGTTGACAACTTGACACTTTGGTCATGTTTGGCAACACTTTTTTAAAAGCGTTTAAGAGCGGTAAGCGACAAGCGACAAGCGTTCCAGTCTTAACGCTTGTTTGGCAACACTGCTGCTAGCGTTTAACAACACCTCAAAAGCTTGCAATCTTAATGCTTTTTAAAGAAGCTTTCCAATATACCGCTAGCGTTTTACTTTTAATATTACCAATTTACCCTTAAAAAATAACATTTATTCATAAGTATATGCCCTTTTACGTAATTTTACATTTATTAATTACAACTACAGCTACGTTACCAAACACGTTTTTTAAACAAGCAACTAATGCTTACTGCTACTGCTTACTGCTACAGCTTACTGCTTATTGCTACTGCTTACTGCTACCTGTCGCCAAACATAGCCTTTGTATCAAGTATCAAATACGCCTAGTAGAGACCAAAATAAAAATCTGTTTCAAAATATATAATCATAATGTAATACAATACTAAGGGGGTGTTTCTTTTTTTTGTTAGCTAAGGGATGCGTGGGGCCTATGTGGGACCCACGGCTGTTAAATGGTCTTAATGGGGAGAGTCTCCATTATACCACTCACATGGGGATAGAGGCATTAGTGGAAAAATGGTGGGCTCCACATAAAAAAAACATTATTATATACTTTGTGTGGACCCATTCCCTTAGCTAAGGGAAAAAGAAACACCCCCTTAGCCACTGCTAAAGGTGAAATTTCACTTAACTAATTTATCCTGGCCCACTTTTATCCGCTATGAACATAACTAGACAATTTTTTATCGTGTTATGTTCCGTAGTTTCTGTCATGTTCCGATTTTCCGTCTTTTAATACTTATTGTCTTGTCAAATCTTATATTTTTTATTTCGTACTTTCAGTTGCGTATTTATATAATAAATACCAAATTATAATAATTAAAAAAAAGTAAAAAAGGTATTAGAATCATTTTAGAAGGAAGTAATAGCTAGTCCTTTAATTTATTTATGACTAGCTTAGAAGACCCGTTGACATCGGATACTTTTTTAAAGAAATAGAGAAATGAGATGATAAGAAAAGTCAATGTTGCAAAAATCGTGAATCGGTAGTCGGGCGGTCGACCACCCTGCAGCGATTAATCGGCCAAGGCGGGATTAATCGGTGATTAATCGGATTGGCATTTCCTGCATGTTTTGGGTATTTCTGGAGAGCAAACTAAAGATCTTAACTGATTCCAAGCCTACCATGTTTCCAAACCTCAATAAAAGACTCCAATTTTGATTATGAGGCCCATTGTGCTTTATAAGTAAAATAAACGATCCCCAAATTAAGAATAATGCCTAAATTTTTTTTTTTTTAAATTTGACCGATTCGGCCGATTTGGCTGATTTTTAGCCGATTCGGCCGATTCGGCCGATTCGGCCGATTTTTTACCGATTTTTTCCGATTTTTTTGCCTAGGCCGATTTTTTCACCGATTTTCAAAAATCAACAAGGTGTATGACCGATTAACGATTAATCGGCGATTAATCGGCCGATTAGGCCGATTTTTGCAACATTGAGAAAAGTAATAACGTAAATTTGTTCCATTTAAAATATGAAACAAAGAATGAGATAATGCGTCCATTATAAGATAAGAAATTGCATATGTTACAGTTACACTAACAAACGTCGAAACTTTGGGTCTCCAAAATTTATTGTGTTGAGTAGCAAAAGACGTGTGTTAGCGCCCATCGATTTACAACCATAGCGTTGGCGAATCTAAAATAGATTGACTCGAACATAAAATGATATGTGTGAGCACCTATAGATTCAAAACCCAATCCTGACGATGATGATAAACCTTCAAGTACTTCTCTACATGTAGACTTTTTCCTATGTATATGATAATTTTTTTATCTTTTATTGGTTTAATTGGTGTGGAATTGTGAGATGACCATATGACACAAATTTTAAGTTATGTGATGTATTTAATTAGTATCTTATAGAGCATATGAATAGTATAATCAAATTCATGTTTGCCAAATTACTGTAAATATGAATGAAATAGTAAGGAAACAACTAATAAAATATTAATGAACAAAGAAATGTAAACTTGTTACATTAACATTCGAAATCAACAATTCGATAGCAAGGGAATTAAAAGTTCATACATCCATAAAAAGCTAATACTGAAATTTTGGAGATTCCTCCGGGTCAAATGCCGAATGTGCATTTTTGTAATCAATGGCATCGAAACTCTCCTCGTCACTGAAATAACAGATAAAATTGTTAAGTCATGAGGCTAATGTTCTATATAATACGACATATGATAAAAAGAGGCGACACATGAAAGACTATATATGCATACCTACCCTATTTGATATACTTGTGTAAGAGACGGCCCATTTGACATGTATGACAACCTATTTTGATGCATTGCTTTAATTTTTATTACGGAAGTTTATTTACTACGTTGTTTTGGCATAAATAACGTTAGTTAGAAATCCCAAGAAAGAATTGTTAAGATTTAAGAGTGATATTGCACCTAAAGAATGAGTGGTGAATCAAAAACTGGGCTTGCTTACAGGAATCGTAAAGCACCTACAAAAGCCGTAAGGTGATGTTCGGGTATTCAACTATGAAACACACGTTTTTTCAAGCATAAACATCAACTTTGCGAATTTCATGCTTTTGACATGTCTCGTCAGATATTTATCCATTTCAAATTTATATGAATATGTTAAAAAGAAAAATCAGCTCCACTATGTCACTTAATGATCTCATATGTGGATATCAAATTGATGAATTTATAATGCAGCCAGTGAAAGTAAACAAACCTCGAATTAGCTTTCGGATCAATGAGAAATTTACTTGAACTTTCCTTTTATCCCTCTACCACATCAACATCGCATAAGTACACCACCACCACAATGAGTCATCAACACCATCTGTGATCCTGGATAACATATAGACATAGTTGGTTTCAAGCTTGTTGCTCTTAGATTCTGATTCATTTGACTCACCATCTTCTTGCTATGATTCAGTCCCATCTTCTTGCTCAGATTCAATGATCTCGCCACTTTCTAAGGTTACTTTTTTTCTCTCTTTTTTCGCCTCTGGTTTTCAACTCCCTAAATAAAGTATAAAAAAAATGCATAAGTACTGTCTTTAGTAGAATACCTGCACCTCTCTTAATGCTGTGATTCCTCCCAAACAGTCAGGTTTTATTTCTCAACCACTTGTGAATGGTTAATAGCATAAAAGTCAAACAGCCTGGGAGAAGAATGCAAGTTTACCAAGGAGTATAAAATTATATCCTCGGGTCATTTATGTCCTGATGAGGTGTGACATTCTGAATATAATGAATGTGTGTGATGTTGATGTGATTGAATATAGAAAAACAGGAATCTGATTGACTAACACTGGGAATGTGAATAGTAATAGCTCTGTCACAGCTATATCAATATGAACGTACAATCAGAAACCTAAAATGTAAAAGAATTTACAAACGTAAACGTATAAAAACAAATCATCAGATATAACTATAGTAGGATTTGCATGCCTTAGCGGCTTAAATGCAAATTAAATAAAAATAAAATATTTACTTTATATTTACAAAGTTATTAAAAAGTTAAGAAAACTTAAAAACCTAAAACGTGTACGTTTACGTTTAAATGAACGTCTACGTACAAAATAAAAAGTGAAAAGTGATCAATATAACTCCCACAAATATGAAAATTATATTTTTATGATCCTAAAAAGATAAGAAAATTATTGGTGAATTAAAATTATTTTTACAAGTATTTATGTATTTACTATTAATTAAAAACTATTATTAACTATTTATTAATTACCAAAAATTAAGAAAATGTAAAATAAAGCTTAAGAAAATTAAAATAAAAATTTAGAAAAGTCTAAAATAACATAAAAGAATTTCTGGAACTAAAATTATATTTATTATACAATTATTGTATTTATTATTAATTATTTACTATTATTTATTAATTAACTATTTAATTAATATAAATTATAAAAACTACCATATGAACAGTAACAATTGCAAAATTAATTTTTACAGAATCCTAATAACTTATAAAAGTTAGAAAAATTATAAAAAGTTATCCTAGATTAAAATTATATAGTAAAAGATATTAATTTAATTTATTTAACTAAAACTATATAAACTAAAATGAATTTTTATAAATACTAAATGAAAACTAATAAATCTGAGAAAATTTATACAAATATTACATATATGCAGAAAGGTGTAAAAAATATAAAAAGTCCAAAATGCTTATTTATAAGTAGTCTAATAAGCAAAAACTGCTTATTAGGAAAACTGGGCATTTGGTGGTTAAATAAAAATGGGTGCAAAGGATAATCAAGAAAAGACCCTAGGGCAACTGGCATCCAGGTACACACTATCACTCTCATAAAGGGGGAGGTCTCAGGTTCGAGCCTGCCTACCCCCTTTTTGCTATTTTTTTATTTTTTTGATTTTTTACTTTACAAACACATTAAGGACTAATATAAAAACAACTTTAAAAAAGGAAATATTTTTAAAACTTAAAAATAAGCTGTTTGAGAGCTTATGACCACTTCAGTTGAGCTTTTGGCTCATAGTTGGGTCATAAGCTCTAAACAAGCTTGAAAAGGGGTGTACACAGGAAACAAAAGAAAGAAAAGGGTTCACAAATGCCCAAGGGACAAGTATAAACAGGTTAGTGCACTGGATTTTGGTAAATAAGCACAAGCTTATGGTTTAGACAGTTAAACCTTTTGGGCTTAACTTAGATTGAGTGAAAGCTCAAATGAGCTTGGTATAAGCTCCATACTTGAAACAAAAGTAAAAAGAAGATATGAATACATAATATCGACAGATATTAACAAGTGTGTATACTGGGAATGGCCAATAAGCTTATATAAGCTAAATAAGCACTTCCAGTTAGCACTCAGAACCAAACACCCCTGCAACCTTTTAGCTTGGCAATTTAAGCTCACAAAATGAGCTTCAAAGGCCAATTGGTGAGTGGAGGCAGCAAGCTGGGGTGGTAAGCTTTTCAAAAAGCCCAAGCTCACTCTGTGGGGTCCACAGATGAGCTTGTAAGAAGCTTATGAAAAACCTCCCAAGTTACTTAGTATACTGAGTGATCAGTACATAAAGTCAAATGGGACAAACAAAAAGCAGCTTGCAGCCCTTATTAATAAGCTACAAGATATGAATTAAGCACTGGACCTTAAAGTTAGGTGGATGAGCTTCAAAAGAAGCCAATTCACACAAGCTTAGTCCAACTGATAAGCTTTTTGAGAGCTTATGAAAATGCTATGAGTATGCTGATAACTCAGCATACTTTCAAAATTTGACAAGTTAAAAGCTCCTTGCAGCTCTTATTAATAAGCTGCAAGGTGAAATTGAAGCATGGAATCATAAAGTTGATTGGTTGAGCTTCATAAGAAGCCAAGTCACTCAAGCTCATGACCACTGAATAGCTTTTTAGGGGCTTATGAAATTTACTGTAAGTATACTATGATTAGTACACTTAGCAAATGATGCAAACATAAAGCCCTTTTTGGCTTGTCAAATAAACTTAAACAAGCTCAACAAGCACTGAGCCTTTGATTGGGTTGCTTGGCTTTGTGAAAAGCCAAAACTCACACTCTCAAGCTTAGTGAGGAGCTTGTATTGAGCTTAGAAAAATCACTAAACTTCACTGTTTGCTTCAGTGAAGTTAGTGATTTGTGACAAAAAGTTGGGATGTATAAACAGTGCAAATAAGCAAATAAAAGGGAAATAAGCATTCATATGAACAAATAGCCACTAGGGCTTCACATAACAACAATTTACAAAGCCACAAGCTCAAAGGTCAACAAGCTACAAGCTTGTGATTTTGGCCTAGTGACTGTGAGACAGGGCAAAAACATACCAAAATAAGCACAAAAATAAGCAGTTAAACATGGATAACAAAAATTTCCAAAAATACACTGATAAACACAAGCAACAAAATATTAAAACTCCAAAAGAACTAAAAATGAAACTTAAAAATGAAGCCACAGGAAAATTATCTATTTAATTCAAAAACTTTTATATGAACATTTGATTTTTACACAAGAACTTAAAAAGTTGACTTAAATGAATTTACAATCTAATCTATTGACTGAATATGTAATATTAAGCAACAAGAACAAGAAATTAACAAAGTTTAACAACATTTTAACACATATG
>LBNU01032584.1:6240-26817 GCA_014162995.1 Artemisia annua
ATTTTGCTAGGGAATGCAGGAGACCAAGGAAGCAGGATAACAGATCCACATGGTAAAAGCAAAAGAAGGAACCAATTATGGAGGAACCAAAGGCAATGCTGGCAATTGATGGTGTGAGCTATGATTGGAGTTTCATGGCTGATGATGAAGAGGAAAAACCTTCAGATGCTGCTTTCATTGCTACAGAACATGCTCTCATGGCCTTCTCTGACTCTGAGGTACAAAACTTTGAATGTTGTTCTAAAACATGTAGGGCTTCTAGAGAATGTGAAAGGCTAAATGAATCACTAGAAAACCATAGAACAGAGTTGTTTGCTGCTAACTATAATGTTTCAAATCTTAGAAGAGGTATATCTGTGTTAGAAAAACAACTTGAGCATTATAGAGAAAATGAGACAAAATTTAATGACGATATGGTTATTCTTAAAAGAGAGTTAGATTATAAGATCGTACACGGCCCTACGAATGGTTTAAAGGAATACAACCCGTCATCCACATAATTGCAACAAACCAATTAACATATAAAAGATAGCTAGGGAGTAAGGAAATCTAAGTAAACACATATTTCTCTCATATAAGTTTCACAACTATTTACATTTTCTAGTTATTTTATTTTATTTGCAAAAGTAGTAATTTGGGTTAGTTGACTAGCAACTAATTCCGCCCACTCTTCCAAAACCCGAGATTTTTACTTGCTTTCATAAAATATAAAAATACAAAAAGAATCATCCCTCAACCCTTAGACCTAATTAAAGTAGCTTTTCAAGCCTAACGACACTGTTCCCCGAGAGAACGATAAATCCCCTGGTACTTGCCACTTCACTATACTACATCGGTTAGGTACACTTCCTGGTGGGGGTTGTAAGCTTCTCAAGATCCCTTGAGAGGTAAAACCTAAGTGCAAAGGTTGCAAAACCCACGCATCAAGTTTTTGGCGCCGCTGCCGGGGAATAGTTATTGTTTAGGTTGAAAATTTTATTTTTACTTAGGTCTACTCGTTAGAATCCTTTCTAGTGAGATTTTTATTTTTATTTTTCTAGGTTTTCTTTAGTCTATCTTTTTTCTTCCCAACCCTTCACTTAAATCATCCTTGGCCAACATGGTAAACGAAGATCTCTCCAACCATAGAGTCACTAGGAGTCGTAGTTCCTTAAGAGACCTTATCCAACCTTACGCAGAACCTGAAAGGGAATTGCATAGGTTAAGACAACACTCTTCAATGTCTGAACCAATTGGTATCGCCATCAACTTCGATGAAGCCTTTTCTGAAGAAGATTCTTATCATCACGACACACCACCTAGCCCCCGATCAAATTACGATACAGAAATTCCTGAGGTTCCTACCCCCAAGCGCCTCAAAGATTATTCCTCCCCCACTCCTCGTGGCTTCTCTAATGCTATTGTGTTTTGATTCGTTGTGTTTTGGTGTGTAAAACAACAAGTATTCAAAAATATCAACAAAGTGAGGTCAATGTTATCGTGAGTGACAACAAGACGTAGAGAAATACAAGTAAACCTTTTAGGAAAAAGATTATCTCGTAAACTCGTGCAATGTGATATTTGTGAGACCGGGAAGTGATTTCCCGAGTCGTACCCCAACGAGGTGTGAATGGAAAGATTCGTGAAAGATCGAGATTAAAGACTTGTATGTTTGGTTGCGAAAGATTGTTTGGTTTTGTTGTACGTTAAATTAACGAAATTGTAAATTAATGAACGAGAATTGAATAAACGCAACCTAAATGGGAACAAAAGCAATGGAATACTAGGGGAATCCTAAATCTACCTAAAATACTACGGGAAACATGTTAGGGAAGACGGGAATTCCTAAAACGCAATTTAAAACAAATACGTGAAGTTTATTAAAAATAAACGTCAACGCACAAAATAAAACGCGAATTTGGGACTACACTAATCCTACGGGCTTACAATCAACTTTTTTACGTACTAAAAGACAAAAGAAAATTTTGGAAAAAAAAAAAAATCAAAAATTTAATAAAAATTCTATTAATTATGATTTAATTACTATTTTACACTAATTAATTGAAAGTAAATATTAAAACTATAAAAATAAATCTGGAACTTTTTTGTTAAATTCTACAGGTTAAAACTAATTTATAAAAAATATAAAAAGTTGGTCGTCTAGTTCAAGAATAAGCAGAAATAAGCTAAAAAGTATAAATAAGCAAAATAGACTAAAAATGGGTTAAAAGAATTATTCATGCAATACATAACGAAAAAGTCCCAAGGGCACGTTGGTTAGAGAGTGGTGTGTTGTGTCTGTTATGCGGCTGAGGTCCAGGGTTCGAATCCCCTAAACCCCATTTTTTTGAAATTTATTTTTTAGTTTTTCTTTTTGCAAAACACTTTTAACAACAAATCTTACAACTTTTATAAAGAAATCTTAACTGAAAAAAACTTTTTAAACAAGCTTAGGAAACTGAAAATTGCAACAGATTCAAGCTTGCTTATCTCTTTTTAAGTGAGATTTTGAATCAAAGAACTTCAACAAATAAGCACATGAGAATAAGCAAATGCAGTCACAAACAAGCTCAATCTTAGACAACCTCAAACAAACTAACTACAATCAACAACAACGAACAAGCAAGGAGTATCAAATAGAGATGAAAGCAAACAAGCTCATTTGGTTGCTTGTGCATGCGGATGCACATCAGCACTATGGATTCAAAAAGGCAAAATGGGAGGCAAAAATGAACAAGTACATAGGTAATCTAAGGCCAACAAGGAACAATCTAACAAAAGCACAAGCTCCATCGGCGAACTCCTCAAGCTGGTTAGTTTTTGACAGCAAATGGGTATNACAACATATTAACAACATACAAACCCCAAGGAACAAACAGAATCAAACAATTTTAGCGTACTGCTACTGTAGCAGCAGAGTGGGTCAAGTAAGGATCAACTTGGAGGCCAAAAATGAGTAAGGAAATAAGCAATAGGGAGCATACAAATTACACATCTAAAAAGACATCATAGAAGGCTTCTCAACAGAACAGGAATCAAGGAAAAATATCAACAAATGAGCAAGATATGGCACTAGGAAAAACGGGTCAAAATGGTTAAAAGCTGTCAAAATCAACTTTTTCAGCCCGTAAAAGGGCAATCAGCCCAGTAAAAAAAAATTCTAATAGTTTAAAAAAAATACCATCAACTAAACAAGCTAGCAAAGACTAACTATGTAAAATTTTAGGGCAAACGGGCTTATAACGAACGAATGAAAAATCAAAAACTAACCAGCTGTTGGGCTGATTTTTTTTGACAGCAAATGGGTATAAAATGGGTACAAAAAAAGAGGTTTGACTAATGAACTATGGATACTAGATATTGACTAAGATGCACTATCCTATATGAGCTAATTCTAAGGCAAAATAACACTTATAAAAAGGCTTAAACTAAATTAACCCTATACTACTTATACAAACAGTTAACAACAAATCATCAAAAGCTACGCTAGAGGGAAACATGCAAAAGGCATCATTGGAAGTCCTAAATAGCACTAGGGGGCAGGNCTTTTATAAAGAAATCTTAACTAAAAAAAACTTTTTAAACAAGCTATGGTACAACTAGCAAACTATGGTACAACTACTTAAAAGAACCTAAAAACTACTCAAAAATACAGGATTAAAGCCAAGCAAATTGTGACAAAAGGACCATACCCACTTGGCTCAATAAACCAAAAATAACAACAAAACAAGTTTAACTCCTAATCTATCCTAATGCACATTTAAAACGGTTTTAATAAGAAAATATTTTAGAAATCAACTCAAATACTTGAAAAGCTAATAGAAACTGTAAATCTTTTGCTTGAATGCTACTGAAAATTACCAAATGAAACTGATTGAAGTAAAAAGGAAAGGTGAGAACAGTTTTACGATCACAAAGAACCTTGGAGCCAAACTCCACTTTAAGTGGGTCAATCTTGGGTTTTCACCACGATAATAAGCAATGGTAGAGGAAATTTGAGGACTCAAAATAAACAGAACATGAGCGTCAACAATGAGTAAAAATTAAACTTTCATTGAACTAAAGGAAGTAGTACAAAGTAAATAAAACTGGGAAACTGAAAACCTAAACTAAAAGCTACTTCAGGGGAAAAAGCAAAGGCAATTCAGGGAAATCCTAAATAAGCTCTATGGGATCAGGGTAAGCAGTCGTACTACAAATTAGAAGTAAAAAAAAACTTGAGTTAACAACTGATATAACACTAAACACAGACAAATGAAAGGCTTAAACTAAAATTTCATTGATTTAAAAATAAGGATAAAAATTAACTTAAACACAGAAAAAACTATTCTAAAACCTCCTTTTTTTTTAATGGCTACATAACATTCTATTTATACTAAAACTGAGGTAGGAGGGTTTCCTCTCTTTTTTTTCTTTGTCTTCTTGTGTCTTGTGTTTTCTCAGTGAGAGGATGAGAGTCTTGAACCATGTTGTGTTTGTTTACTCTAATCTCAGCCATGGATACAAAGTTTGGATGCCATTCATAAAATCTTGGCCGTTTGATGGGATTTGGACCCATATGGTTCACACGGATTGGTGACTTGGAAGTGGTATCATGTGAAGGGTTTAAGCTTTTGAGGAGGGGTTTGAGTGTTGCAGGGAAAAGCATGGAGGAGGGGAGTTGTACGGTGGGTAAAAGGGATGGGAGGAAGGAGATGACGTGTTTGACTGGTTGGAAGTCAATAACATGGGGACGTGTTTATTATTCCTGGTACTTTGGGTTAGGGTAAAGGTAATAAGGTATTGTGGACTTGGGTTGGGTAAAGTGTAGTGATGGAGTATATGTGGTGATGGGTTGGGCTTGGTTAAACACGGGGTGTAGGTTTGGTTTATGTTGGATTGGAGTGGGCTGGTAATGGAGTGTTAGTTAATAGGCTTAGGATTATGTTTTATGATAAATTAGCAAAATTAGTTTTATGATTAATGGTGGAAAATAGGTTTTGGTTTCAGGTTCGTATCTCCATGCTCACCCCCATGTCCTTTCCCGGGTTTGACTTTGACTTTTCTTTTATTCATGCTCATTTGGTATCGAGTCAATCTGGTAATGCTCCATTTAGCTCTTATTCTTATCCAAGCTCCATTTTGCTCACCTTTGCCTTGTTTTCAATCCTTTGTACCTGAAACACGCAAAAATACACTCCAAGGATATTTGTGACGTTATTTGACCATTTAGAAGTGTTTTTGGTTGTTTTGATTCGTAAAATGGAATAAAAGATATGTGTAAAACGACACATATCAGTATCATACCTAAGGACTTCTATTTCTAGACTATGGGAGTTGTCCTTGGGTAGATCCCTCCGGCTCTGGCGGATCATAGGACATTTTCCTATCCTTAATCACCTTATTACTCCATGTTGCCATAAAACCATTTGCTGAAAATCTCTCGAAGTGTTTTATGAATATAAAACACATCTGGTTAACACCTCGAGAGTTTTACTTTTTTTAGAAATACTCCCCCTTCACATGTGCTCGTCATTGTTTAAGATAAATTTGCACATGCAGGGTAGAGTGGGCACTTTTAGAATTGATCCACTCTTAATAGACTTGTACCTGAGGGACACGTTTACGTTGCTAGTTAAAGGGATCCATTATCAGCTTTTAGGTGATAACTAGCCCTGATAACTAACTTGATGTTGTTCACATTCCTCAAAGAGGAAGTTAGACCCGTCATAGTACTTATCTACTAAGAGTTTCTCGAAAATGGTACAATCTATTCAGACAAGTCCTTATCGGACAAGTCCTTTCGATTACTAACATTTGTTGTTCCGTCAATTCTTGGGTGATATCTAAGTCGAGCTCACATGAGATTCCTTTACTTTTCATCATATTTTGATCACTTTTAAATGTTCTCCCCCTCAAAAATAGCATAACAAATGTTATTTTTGAAAACTTTTGATTAAAATATGCCTTTTTGACTCTTACGGGGAGAATTTGACAAGAACAATTTGATTGTCAGCNTTCCATGGGCTAAAATCGGAAGAACCAATCCAGCACATCAAAGATTTCATGAAAATAGTGGACACCATCCATACGGACGGAGCCACTAGGGATACCTCCCGACTTCGATTCATTCCCTTTACCCTTCAAGATAAAGCCAAGGAATGGTACAACAAGCTTCCTTCTGAGTCCATCTTCACATGGGAACAGCTCATTTCAAAATTCTATGAAAAATTCTTTCCCATAAGAAGAACCTCGGCACTCAGAGACAAACTCCTCCGATTCTGCGTCGGACAAGAAGAGCCCATTCATAAATCTTGGATTAGATTCAAGGATCTAATAAGACAAGTTCCCCATCATGGTATTGAACTCTGGCTTCTGGTCCAAATATTTTACGATAGTATCTCTCAAAATGACCAGAGAGGAGTGAATAATTCGGTGAAAGGGAGGATATCCAAGTTGAGTGCTGAAGAGGGGTGGAATAGGATTGAGGAATATGCTCAAGATCAAGATGACACATGGGATGAACCCGATTCGATCATGAGCATGTCTGAGGTCACATAATACCCCCTCTTGACAGCAGGCTAAGGAAACTGCACGAAAAAGTTTCTTATCTTAATGGGTCACGAACCACTAACGATTGTCAAATCTATATCTAATTTGTGACCAATTTGGAGGCCCGCACGAAGTAGAGGAATGCGGGGAAGGTGCCACCACCGAACAAGCTTGTCTGTCAAGCCATGACATCTTTGTTGACCCTTCCCTTTTGGTATTCTATTAAAACAACGATTTCACCCCTTGGGGGAATCTCGTGAGAAATAGGGAAGGAGAAGAAGGTCCTGACTTCAAGGTTCGAAGCACTTTCGATAATGACCTTGGACATTTCACGTATGAAAAAGACCTTATGTTGAAGGGCCTCGACGACCTCATAACCGATCAACAAAATGACTTAAAGGCCAAATACGCAGAGCTCAGTACCTCACTGGGCGGCTACACCAAACCCCAAATGGACCAAAATGACCCTTTACTAGCCATCACTACTAGAGCGGGAACAACAACTAAGGACCCTCCATACCCGGTCCAACAGCCCAACGTCACGGAACCTGACGCCTCTCGCGAGGAAGAAGGCGACGTGCGCGACGAGATTCCTGAGCTGCCTCCTCAGGTAACCTCCTCTCCACCCAAACAATCCGCGAAAGTCCCCTATCCGTCCCGCCTAAAAAATCAAAAGGTTGAGAACGACAATAAAAGGTTCCTGTCATACTTGAAGGATTCGGTCGTCACTATGCCCCTCCTTGATGCATGTTACCATATGCCCAAATATAGTACGTACTTCAAGAAGCTACTCGCCAACAGAAAAAAGCTCGAGGGTCTTGTGACCTTAGGAGAAGAATGCTCTGTGGTAACCCAGCGAGGATTACCAAAGAAAGTGGATGACGCCGGTAGCTTTACCTTTCCTTGTTCTATAGGTTCTCTATCAGTAAAGAATGCTCTGGCCGACTTAGGGGCAAGCATCAATCTCATGCCATATTCCATGTTCCTCAAACTTGGATACTCAGGATTGAAACAAACTCGAATGAACATCCAACTCGCTGATAGATCGGTCAAATACCCCATGGGAATATGTGAAAATGTGCTGGTCAAAGTGGGTAAGTTCAAATTTCCAGTTGACTTTGTCATCTTGGAAATGGAAGAAGACGATCTCGTGCCCATCATTCTAGGGAGACTATTCCTTGCAACTGCTCAGGCCGTCATTGATGTTCATGACGGCAAGCAGACCTTGCGAGTAGGTACCGACAGCTTAACCTTTGACATCAAAGACACAATGAATCTTTCTCTCGATACAGCCAACCGACTGTATTTTATCGGGGAGGTCGATGAGCTATCCGATGTCATTGACGATTGTGTAGATGAACAAGTTGAGGCTGGATGGTTGCGTGACGAAGCTTTCCCTTCCTTCTTTGAAGAAGGAAAGGCTGACGCAATCAACGCAGTCTCCTTCTACCCCAGACGGGAAGACGCCGAACCACTCGAACTTCGTAAACCCGAAAACAAGCTTAAACCTTCCATCGTCGAGCCACCCATGTTGGAGCTTAAGGAACTCCCAACCCACTTAGAGTATGCTTTCCTCCAAGGGGAAGATCAACTTCCGGTAATCATTAGTTCCTCCTTAAAAAATAAGCAGAAAAATAAACTCCTAGGGGTTTTAAAGAAATATAAGGGAGTTATTGCTTGGAGTGTAGCAGACATCAAGGGAATTGATTCGACTTTCTGCACACACAATATCCTCATGGAGGAGGATTACAAACCGACCATAAAACCTCAAAGGCGAGTGAATCCCAACATAAAAGAGGTCGTAAAGAAAGAAGTCATTAAACTCCTAGATGCGGGACTAATTTACCCAATATCAGATAGTCCATGGGTCAGTCCCGTATAAGTTGTACCTAAGAAAGGAGGGATGACAGTGGTAAAAAATGATAAAAATGAGTTGGTACCCCAGAGAACAGTCACTGGTTGGCGCGTGTGCATCGACTATAGGAAACTGAATGATGCAACCTGAAAGGATCACTTCCCTCTTCCTTTCTTCGATCAAAATGTTGGAGAGGCTAGCAGGACACGAATACTATTGCTTTTTGGATGGATTCTCAGGATATTTCCAGATTCCTATCGCCCCTGAGGACCAAAAAAGACCACGTTCACATGTCCTTATGGCACATTCGCCTACAAGCGGATGCCTTTTGGACTATGTAATGCTCCCGCCACTTTCCAACGATGCATGACTACAATCTTTCACGAACTAATGTAAGACAGCATGGAAGTCTTCATGGACGATTTTTCTGTCTTCGGAAACTCTTTCGACCGTTGTCTTGCTAACCTTGAAAAAAATGCTCAAACGTTGCGAGGAAACTAACATGGTTTTAAACTGGGAAAAGTGCCATTTCATGGTGATGAGTGCTCAAACACTCATCATTTTTGGTCAATTCTGAGCTGCAAAACATTTAAAAACATTAAAAAATGCATCAAAATACTGAAAATATCCCAAAATTGTGTTTTATATGTTTCAGATGCAAAATGAGTAAAAACAGNATGGTTTTAAACTGGGAAAAGTGCCATTTCATGGTGATGAGTGCTCAAACACTCATCATTTTTGGTCAATTCTGAGCTGCAAAACATTTAAAAACATTAAAAAATGCATCAAAATACTGAAAATATCCCAAAATTGTGTTTTATATGTTTCAGATGCAAAATGAGTAAAAACAGACGAAAAACGAGCAAAGTTTGCAGAATTGGCAAAATCAGTCCCTAAACTTTCAGAAATTGTCAGAATTGGTCCCTGGAAGATTTATTTTGAAGAAAAGTCAGCAACAGTCCCCCAGGAATCAAGAAATGACATTTGTGGTCCTTGGAGTATAATTTTCAACAATTGGCAAAAATGGCCCCTCAAGTTTGGATTTTGGCAAAAATGGTCCCTGGATATATAAAATTGGAAAATTATTCAACAAGGGTCCTTGGATAATGGAACTTGGCAAGTATGGTCCTTATGTTATCTTTAGAAGGTTGGCACAACAGGCCCCTAAATTTTCAGAAGTTACAAATATGGTCCTTGGGCTTATATGTTTACTACACCAAACGGATCCTTAGTATTATCACTAGCCCATCCAAACCCAACCCTTATAATAAACCTATCCCAAAAATAAAACCCATTACCCTTTGGCCCAATTCCCCTCACCAGGCCCAACCTTAAACAAAACTAACACCCCCGTTTTTATTACTCCCTCCTTACAGTCAACAAAAGTCAACCCCCACCTTCTCCTTCCACTTGCACCTGCTACACCCCTGCACACTCCACCTCCCCATCCCTCCAGCTCAACTTTACCACTACATGTCCCTCCACCTCACACTAAACCCCAAACCACAATTAATGCTCTTTCCCTGCTCCAAGTTAACCCAACCTGCCAAATTACTTTTTCCCGCCAAAACCCTTTTCAAGGGTTGTGATCAAATTAAGACCATCCAATGGCTGAGAAGAAAGGGGAAAAGAAAGAGAATCACCCCAAGTCCTATAAAAGTGAAAAAGAAGAAAGAAAAGAAGTGTGTAGTTTTAGAGTAGTTTTAGTGTAGCTTTTAGTTTAATTGTTATGTCGAATTAGTGTAACTCATCTTTTCAAATTGTAATTTCAGTTTTATTAGTGTTTTCCAATCTCTATTATTGAATTTCAAGGCTCAGTTAATCCAATTTTAATATTCCTAGTCAAATTCAGTTTTTGCTTCAAACTGCTTAAATTTCCATTTTAGATTGATCAGTTAAAAGTTGTTATTTGCTGTTCCTTTGAGCTTAATTTAGCCTATTCATAAGTTTTTTTACAAGTTCAGAAGGCATTTAGACTAGTGTCACTTCAAAATCTCAAAATACCAAAAAAATAAGAAAATAGTTGAAAAATATAAAAAAAAAGTCAAGAAGCCAAGAAGAAGATAAGAAAGCAGTGGAAGCATGGTTTAGAGCTCATGGGGAGCATAGGATTGTGTAGTGAATGAGTTTGGTACCACTGGTTGAGCAAGAGACCCTTGTAAGCCATTTTCCAAATTTTTTTTGCTTTTACTGTAGCAACAACTTATTAGACTGCTTATTCATGTTTGTTTCTGCTTATTCTTCTTTTCCTAGCTTATTATACATAGTGTAGCTTAGTTACTGTAGTTGTGCTTAGTTTTCTAGCTTTTGCTTGTTAACTGTTCTTTATAGCTCATTTAGCCTATTTATGAGAGCTTATTGGAAACTACTTATTGGTTCTTGTAAACTGCTTATTATATGTTTCCAAACTTGTTTCAAGCTCATTTTGTCAAAATTACTTCAAAAATTACTCATTCCCTTTGAAAATCCATGACAGTCAAGACATAAGGGGGTGTTTGGAAAAACTTTGTTTTGTGACCCAAAAGTGATTTTGACCAAAACCTTTTGTTCAAATAGCTTTAAGTTGGTATTATTAGTTGTTTTGAATCAAAAGTTTGCAAGTTCAAAAGGTTTTCAAGTGTTTGATCAAAATTTCCAAAATTCCTTATGTTTAACTGTTCTTAAATGGTGAAATAGGGTAGATTATTGATTTGAGCTCATTTGATGTTTTTGTTGCTCCATTTTAGTCTCAAATAGGATATTAGACTTGTTACAACTCTGCTCCTTGACTTTCAGTGGTCAAACATACCACAAATTCACCATTTACCAAATCAAACCATTTTCAAAAAAAGTTACCAAACAGCATTTTAGTTTTTGAATTTTCATTTATTCAATTTTCAACCAAATCTGATAAAATTCTGGGATAATGTGCTCTTATATATTTGTAACTTAGTGGTATTTTTATTTTTAGATTTTTTTTACTATGGTAAATAGCCCTTTTTCGGGCTGCAAAAAGTCGTTTTTTACTGTAGAAACAGTTTTGATTTTTCATTTCTTCGTTATAAGTACTTTTTAGCTGAAATTTGGTTTTAGCTTATCTATTAGATTATCTAGTTACTGTTATTTTTATTTTATTTTTTAGAATTTTTTTGGGTTGGCTTATGAGGTGCCGTAAATAGGGCCTGTTTGGTTTTTAGTATTTGGATTTGCTTAATTTGCTTATTCTGCTTATTCCATTGTGCTTTTCTGTATATTTTAGCTTATTTTCAGTGTGTTACAATAGTCTTTAGCTTAATCTAACCTTAGTTGCAGCTTAATAGCTTTTGTGGTAGCTTTTTCCAAGTTAAAAATCTCATTTGAGCTAAAAAGCTCATCTGTTGAGCTAATAAGCTCTTACAGAGCTTATTTTAAGATTTCAAAAAGTTTTCCTTCACAAAAGTTGTTTAATATTAGTGTTATAACAGGTTTGTAAAGTAAAAAATTAAAAAGAAAAATAACAAGAAAAAGTGCCAGTTGCAAGGCTTGAACCTGTGATCTCTTGGTCAAATTGGTCAAGAACACCACGAACCCAAGCACCATCTAGGCTAGTGTATACTTAGTGTTTTAAGTTTCTAAACTTATTTATATAGTAGTACCAGTTCATATAAGCTAATACAAGCTTATTAGCTTATTTTACAGCTTATAAATAAGCTTTTCACCACTTTTGTATTTTTTCTAGCTTCTTTATATCACTAAGTACTTTAATAAAAAGTTTCATAATTATTACTTTTCATTTAGTATTTATTATAATTTAAAGTAGTTTAATTAGTTTATAAATAGTTTTTAATTAATAATAATTATTTAAATAGTCTAATAAATATTTTTCTTTTTCCAATAATTTTCTTTTATCATTAGGTTTGTAAAAAAGTAATTTTCATATCCGTAGGCCTTTTATTTCTCAAAACTCGCGTTTTATTTTGTACGTTAACGTAGTTTTTAATTTAAACGTTCGTTTTTCAGTTTCTTAACGCTTTTAGGTAACATTGTTTTACGTTCTTGTCATTATAGATTGTTTAAGCTATTTCATTTATATTTCCTTAGTTTTACTCACTCATAACCCTTTTCCCATTCAAATCACCCGATCACAAATCCGTTTTAATACCATTCACACCTCGTCGGGACATAACGACCCGGGATACACTGTACTCCTTGGTTTAGTATTGGCTCAATAGGCCTTGTTGACCATTTAACTTGGTCAATATTGTCTGACTAGCTGTTTGACCTTGTTGACCATTCACATTGGTCAATATTGTCTGACTGTTCAGAGCCAATCACATGGTGAAAGAAGGTATCGTGCTTGTTGAGATTAAGACCTTCATAGATCTTTGAGCACTCTTGAATCGTTAGCAATGTTTATGTAATCACAAACACACTAATAGAAAGTCTCTAATACTTGTATTTTAAAGCGGAAACAAACACAAGTAAGAACACAGAATACTAAGAATTCTTTGATCCTCTATGGATCTTTTATAAAAACTAAAACTTGTTTTTCAACTCGTACATAGAATATAATAATGTGTTCCTTTTATAGACAAGGAACCCTAAACCTAAACTGTTTCACAAGAAACGTATATTCTATAAACTATAGAAGATATGCATTATAATATCCTAATAAAGCTCATGCATTATCTATATCCGCAGAAACATAATATGCGGAAACTATACTTCCGCAGAAACACTTCTTCAGCAGAATCCTTGTGCTTCAGCAGTAACTATCAGCAGTAACCTTCAGCAGAATTCTCTGTTAGCAGAATTCCCAACAATCCTCCCCTAATCTTGAATTTGACATGGTTAAGTTCAAGATTCTTGATAGATCTTTAATACTTCAGAATAAGAGGATTGACTTCAAACATCAGCAGCAAAGAATCAAAAATAGCCACATCTCTATGAGTGACCAAACTTTAAACTCCAGATCTTTGCAGCAACAAATGACATAATGTACATCAAAACATATTAGTTTCATACTATTCTCATCACATCCAGGTGTTTTAACTTCTGTGAGAGGTGAATCATTGAAAATAATGGATTTGATGTCTCTTTACCAATAACCATCACTACTGGAGTAGCCAAATGTTTTAGTTCAAAGAAGAACTATGGTACACTGATAACCATATGATTTTTAGTTAATCATCAACTATAAACGGATTTGAGTTGTCTTTACCTGTAGCCGTTTGCTCAGGACTAGTCAAGTCTTAGGTTGAATAAATCACCTTTGGTGAATTGATTACTAAATATGGTTTTCCACAGCCTTTACCATAAGTCATATCCTTGTGGGCTAGCCAATTATTTGGATTGAAAACCATTCAACTTTCAGCTGTGAAGCATGGGTGAGTTAAGTACCCAATAGTTTTGAGCAAACTATTACAGCTATCAACAGATTTGACATGTCTTTACCAAAGCTTTTGGACTAGCCAACTTTTTGATGGAATAGTCAACATCATGGTAAGTTGATAACCATAGAACAAATGTACAACAAAGTTAAGTTTTATTTATTTATTTTTTTTTTATTTTTTTACTAAAAATAAGAAAACAAAACAAAGATACAACAAAATACCATCAAACAGCTCTGGCTACCCTGATCCTGCTCTTAAACAACCTAATCAAAGATTCAGCAAACAATCTAGCATTCCCAACTGGATCAGGAGGTATTTCCAACTTGTGTAAAAGCATCTTCTCCATTAAAGGCACAGATAGAGGATAATCCTTATCAATGAACATTATTACCCTTATACCAGTGGTAGTCTCCAAGACATGAACATAAGGAAGAGGGTAAAATTTCCAACTTAAGACTTTCCACCTATGATTATTCTTCCAGACTGCATAACCAGTACCATTAGGAGAAGTAGAATCCATAAGTACCTGAAGATCACCCAAAAGATATAATCAAGCAAATGTAGAAGTATGAGAAGCATAATACTTCATAACCAAGTCATAGAGAGTCAGCAAGTCTTGATGATCCACTAGATGCAAAATTTCTTGCAGAAAGGTAAAGGATATAGATGTTCCATCAAGCCTATGAATTGTATTAATCTGTCCATTAGAAGACAGTTCCCAACTAACCAACACATCTCTAATACCCTCTGGCCAATCATCAGAAGATCCTTCTTTAATAAATGAAGATTCAGCAGCATCTAGATCCACTTCCCTATGTATTGAAGAAGATGAGACTTTCATCCTTGCCATCCTTTTAGCCCTTCTACCAGGAATATATATAGAAGAATGATGAGATGAAGGTTCAGTAGCAGAGACATCTGCTGACTCAGGTGTTTCCACTAATGTAGAAACTAGTGGAACATCAGCAGATACTTCAGCAGCTACATTAGCATCCATCTTCATCCTAATTTGTGCATCCCTAGCAGCAGCAAGCTCAACCTCTCTAACTTTGACCTCATGAATTCTTGCCAAATCAGCTTGTTGATTATCATGCAAGAGCTTTGCAGCTTCTTCACCCAATCTATCCTCCTCCATGTGTCTTCTGGTTCTCTTCTTATAAGGAATATCTTCTTCTACAACTTTTGCTTTACCTTTGTCAAGAACAGATGAAGCAACAACAGCAGTTGGATCAGCAGCAATGGAAACATCATCAGCAGTATGAGATAAAGAAGCAGCAGATACAGTAACAGCTTCAATTTCATCCTGCTTGAAGATCTGAGAAGGGGGACCAATGGAAGATAGAGTAACAGCAAGCTTAGGAGCGAGAAGACCATCATGATGCAATCTAGTCTTGATTCTATTATAATGAAAAATTAATTGTTCATCTGAGAATGACCAGACTTGCTTCTTAGTCCAAGAATGATTATACAGGGCACTGCTCTGATTCTTCACAAATGCCCTCATCATATTCCTTTGCTGTGCTTGGGTAAGAGGTTTATCCCTCTTTGCTTTGGCAATTCTTGCAGCTATTTCTTTCCTTCTCTATTTCATAAATGCAGCCATTCGAGGAGCATAATCATCTTCATCCACATCATCTCCAAGAATTTCTTTAGCTAGACCAGGAATAGAAATCACTTGCCTTCCTATCTGCATCCAGTCAGCTTCATCAAAGTTTGGAATAGCAGAATCCAATTTTCTTTGCCTTGCAACAGGCAGAGTAGAAACATATGTGCTTTCAGCAGATTGAAATTCTGAATCAAACTTGGCTTTTAATTCCTTAGCCAAGTTTGTCAGCTGCTGAAACATTCCTTCCAAATCTTTTCTTGCTCAAGTTTGTCAGCTGCTGAAACAGAATCATCATCACAAATGACTAACTCCTCCAGAGAATCAGCAGGTAAATCTTGAACACCTGAAGCAATAGGAGTATCAGCATATCTTCTTGTGTAGGGAGTTGCATCAGTGTCTTCATGAGATGTTTATGCTGGAACAGATGGAACAATGCTTGATGAAACCATATGTTCTTCATCAGCAGTAAAAGGAGTTTCCACTGATGTGTGAGCCTCAATAGTAACATGCTCAGTATCAAGAGACTCATCAGCATTTTTCTTGGGAGCATCATCAACATGTGACACCTTGCTCAAATACTGTCTCCTCCTCTTTCTTTTAAACTGAATAGTCTCCTTTTGCTTTGAAGATTCAACAGCTTTAGGAGAAGAAACATTAGCCTGTTAAGCCACTTCAGCCAAGAACCCATGAGGATCCATTTTTCTTTCCTCTTGTTCTTCATCAGAGGCAATCACAAACTTTCTTTTCCTTTTCTGCCCAAGTTGTGCTTCTAACTCCTGAACCTTTCCTTTCAAAACCACAATTTCAGCACCAAGTGAAGATTTAGTGTCTGCAAGCTCTGTTTGAAGATCATCAACCTTTTTCACATACCTGTTGAGCAAATCATATACAGAAGTGAAAGTAATAGGGTCCTCAGCTCCACCAGTAGATTGCTCAGTGGTAATAGGAGCATCATTGGGCCTTTCAGGAGAAATATGCTCAAAAGTAGGAGTACTTTCATTAAAAGGCTCTCTAGCAGGACTAGGTGTGGCCAGTCTTGAAATCTCAGGTTCAAGAGGTAAAGGTACTTGTGTACCAAGAGACTGAAAGGTCTCCTCAACCTCAAGAACTTGCTCATCAGGAGCAATAGAAATAGGTGGTGTAGGAGGTCTGGGTGAGATAGGTGATGGTAGAGGCTGGTCAGGAGAAGCATTAGATGCTTGAGCAGTTATGGAGGGGCCCTCATCAGTGGCAACTGATGGATTACCATCAGCAGCTCCACCAGGAGATAATGGATTACCATCATCAGCAGGATGTGGAGAGGGTGGAGCACCAGCAGCATTACCCTCAACAGCATTATCATTGCCTTGTGGCAACATAGCTGGTAATAGAGGGTGAAATGCTCCTTCATAATAAGTTTTCATTGAAGCAAACACTTTAGCTTTAAGTGCTCCTACGGGATGAAAGGTTCTTTCTTGGGTTATTATGCCTAAGATAATTTGTAAAAACCTAGGGTACATTAGAAACTTATGCCTTTTCTTTTGAACATTTTCAACCATATTATCAGAAATAAACTTAGAAAAATTATAAGTTAAACCCTTTGAAGACATACTATACCACAACCCAATTGGGTAGAGAATTGATCCCATCCTCCTGACTTGTTGCTTATACACTGAAGTAATGTGTGCACCAAAAATCTCCACATGGGGCAAAACTGATTTCTATTTCAGTACTTTGGTAGCCAACATCTCTTAACCCAACAAGTATCTCTTCAGTTTGGTGTGATAGACACCACCTTCATCATCCAAACGTAGTTGTGCTCCATCAATCGTTGCTACAATCTCTGTGTCAGACCTCTTTGTAGCAGTTGCCCAAAATTGTTTCACCAATGATTCATATATCACATTAGGAGAATGTGCTAGAGCATAATGAATCTTGGAACGCTGCAAAAATCTACCATAGGATCATATTGTTCATGACCTTTTGTCTTAGTCAGAAAAGCAATTTTGTTTTGATCCTTCTTAAATTGTAGTGCCGCCATTTGAAGAAATTGTGAGAGTTGGTTATGAATTGAGTAGATGATAATGGGTTTAAATAACTTGAAGAGGGAATCAGTTGATTTTGGATGAAGATACATGAATTAGGTTATAAATGGAAGTTACACAGTCAAGGTAAAAAATATCGCAACAAATCATTGACCATATCTGACGTGTAAAATAACTCCATCTCATTTCAAAATTAGTCCTTCAGTAGAAACGATGGTCAATCTGCTGATCAATAGTCAATCAGCAGAATCAACTCATGTGTAAATATCGTACGTAAATATCTTGCGTTTTACTGTGCCACCGAACTCGCATTTAATACCTTCAATCCTTGACTTTGCCTATAAAATATCCCCAAATCACTCGATATAGTTATCAATTACCCCCAATTATCATCAAACCCTAATTTCTCAATAACCTCACAATTATCCACCAAAAACTCTCCAAATATGAATCCTATTGAGATCTCTTCTGATTCATCATCATCTTCTGAAAACAATGGGTGGGGTAATTATTATCCACCCGGTTGCCCTGAGAAACCATGGCAAACCAAAGAAGAGGCTCGCAAAAAGAGGCATGACCTCAATGCTCCTTTACATTTAACCTCTGATGAGGAATCTTTTGAGGATGAAGACCCATCTTTCATTCCTCCTCTCACTCCCAAAAGAACTCAGTTACCACCCTCTTCTTCGTCCATCCAATTGGCTTCTTCTTGCTCTCGAACAAGGACCAGAGGGGCCAATCCATCTTTAAAACTCTCTTATTCATCAAAGAAATCCCAACCATGGCCAAGGAAGTCTAACCCTCCACTTCCAAAATCACGGGAAGTAGTGATTGGTCTTCCTGCTCCAGGATCTGGTGCTTCATACCATGGACGCAAGGGAAAAGGCAAGAAGACAGAGGTGATGGGAAAGGGAAAGGGGAAGATGGAGTAGAAGGTTGTGTGATGTTGCTAGAGACCAAATATAAGTGGTATGATGTTGCCAGGGACCAAACATAGGTTCTTGAGCATCATCATCATTTTCATCAATCCATCCTTTTCATTTTTGTCTTCAACATTTGTAATAGATGATAGGAGCTAGAATAAGTTTGGTAGATTTTGTATATGGATGGTCTTGTTTTTTCCTTTGAACTTGATTGTAAGCTGTAACTAGTTTCTTGAATGAATAAACAACTTTTCTCATAGAACATCACTTGTACTTTACTTCAGTAGAAATACAGAGTATGACATAAAATATGCTTCAGCAGAAACACATTTTGACTTCAGTAGAATCTCTGATTATCACTTGTGTTACTTATCAGCAGAAACAAGCTTCAAGCTTACATGACCATATTCCCATTGAAACAATCTTGGTGAACTTGGACTTAAAAATAGCAACTGCTCATTAATGCATCCTGCAAATTAGAAACAAAGTAGCAAACAGACCATACAAAACTCTAAAGAATGTTAGTTGGTTAGTGTTAGCAAAAACAAAACAATAATCTACAAAGTTTACAACTACAATCCTCCCCTGAGGTATACGTCTCCCCTGAGGCTTATGCCTCCCCTCAAACTTTGTATTCATGGATTAAGCATCCCAATATGGACAACTAAGTGTTGAAACCTAGGTCCATCAAAAGCTTTAGTCAATAAATCTGCCACATTATCATCTGTGTGAATCTTAACCACTTTGATCAAATGTTTTTCATATGCATCTCTTATAAAGTGGTGCCTAATCTCAATATGCTTTGTTCTATTATGAAAAACTGGATTTTTAACAATGCATATGGTACTTTGATTATCAATAAAGATTGTGGTGTTCATGAAATTAAACCCATAATCTAGCAACTGATTCTGTATCCAAAGTACCTGCCTACAGCAATTTGCAGCAGCAACATACTCTGCTTCAGTAGATGAGGTAGCAACAATAGTTTGTTTCTTGCATTGCCAAGAAATCAATCTTCTTCCAAGAAATTGGCAACCTCCAGTTGTGGACCTTCTATCCAAATTTGCACCAGCATAGTCACTATCACTATATGCTTCCAACTTGAAAGGAGACTCTTTTGGGTACCAAAGACCTAGATTAGGTTGGCCTTTGAGGTACTTAAAGATCTTTTGACTGCATTCAAATGGGAAGTGAATGGAGTAACCTAATGCCTTGAACAAGCACTCACAGCAAATGTAATGTCAGGCCTTGAAGCTGTCAAATACATCAACGAACCAATCATGGATCTGTATAAGTGAACATTCACAGCAGGATCTGGTTCAATGTTGTTCTTTGGTTTAGGAGCTTCTTAAGGTGTAGTGGCAGTTCTGACACTTTCCATACCAAACTTCTTCAAAATGTCCCTCACATATTTATCTTGACTAATAAATATTCCATCTGGTTTCTGCTTAACTTGTAGACCCAAAAAGAAAGTAAGCTCCCCCATGGCACTCATCTGAAACTCACCCTTCATCAAATTCTCAAATTCCCTGCACCAAGCTTCATTAGTGGAGCCAAAGATAATGTCATCCACTTAAACTTGCACAAGTATAATATCCCTGGAATTCTTCTTTAGGAAGAGTGTTTTGTCAATGGCACCCCTTCTTTATCCATGCTTCAGCAGAAATGCTGAGAGCCTAGCATACCAAGCTCTTGGTGCCTGATGTAGGCCATAAAGAGCTTTGACAACCTTATAAACATAACTAGGATGATCTTGGTCTTCAAAACCTTTAGGTTGAGTGACATAGACTTCTTCTTCAATCTCACCATATAAGAATGCACCTTTCACATCCATCTAAAACCATAAAGCCCATATAAGATGCATATGCCAAGAAAATCCTAATGGCCTCAACTCTAGCAACTGGTGCAAAAACCTCATCATAATCTATCCCTTCTTCTTGCCTGAACCCCTGAGCTACCAACCTTGCTTTGTTTTTGACCAATATACCCCTTGCATCTATTTTATTCTTCAAAATCCATTTTGTCCCAATTGCATACTTCCCATCTGGTAGAGGAACCAATATCCAAACTTGCTGATTCTTGAATTGTAGCATTTCATCTTGCATTGCTTCAAGCCAACTTGAATCTGCAAGAGCTTGTGGGACACTGGTTGGTTCCATTTGAGAGAGAAAACAAGCAAACAGACAATGTTGAAAGTCTGTGTGATTGTCTCTTTGCTGATTTGAGACATAGGAAATAAAAGCAACTTCTCCATACTTAGTCTGTTTCACTGTGCTTCTAGTTCTAACAGGGTCTTGAGGATCACCAA
>LBNU01032584.1:39808-61236 GCA_014162995.1 Artemisia annua
AACTTGCCACTTCACTATACTACATCGGTCAGGTACACTGCCTGGTGGGGGTTGTAAGCTTCTCAAGATCCCTTGAGAGGTAAAACCTAAGTGCAAAGGTTGCAAAACCCACGCATCAATGAGTATAGTTTCATAGGTGAAAACCTATAAGTTAGGATTATTGTTTCACATGTGAATAACTGGTTTTCACATGTGAAAACACTATCCCGAAGATCGAAGGATGTTATTTTAGTGAGTAATTAGCCTCGAAAACAATATGGTTCCTAATTACTTAACTTGTAAAAAAACCAAACTTTGATGTTAAAAATTGTTTTACAATTTGTGGCACAGAAATGCCTTTGTTTGGTGTTTTCAGGCCGAGTTTCCTCGCTGCAGATGTAAAACATCATTTCGGACAACTTTCGTGTTCTGAATTAGACCAGAAGTGCCTCAAAAAATTTCGAAAGACGTGCAGTAGGTTTGTTGACAGATTCAGTTTTTTTTTTAGTGTTTTTGTTTCGCTAATTTCTTTTGATCATAACTTTTGACTCAAATGTCCGTTTTAGGTGATTCAATTTGCTATAGATTCCTTGTGAGTTCCTCTTTTACTAGCTAAGTTTATCCAAGGTTATATGTACATATTTTGGTCAACTTTTATTACATAAATAGCCTAGTTACACTAGCTTGCATAAGTAAGTTTTAACTTAGGTTTTCTTTATAAGTTTTGGCCAAGTACCCATATGATCAACATACTAAGCATGCATATAGACCTATAAGAAAAGAAACAAGAGTATGTGATGAGTACAAGGTTTAGCTTACAACTGTTAGCCTTTAACAAGGGAAACAAGAACAAGGACAAGGACTAGAACTCTTTTCCACTCCTTTAGAATCCTTCAACTCTTCTTATGATCTTGCAAGACTTGTGATGGAACCTTGGTGATTTGAGTGGATTTAAACTCAAGAGAATTACCAAATATTGCAAGGAATTTGATGTAGTTTACTTGTAACTTGAATCTCTTAGATAATACTTGAAGTAGAGAACAAAATGAGAAGTATGTATGTTGGTGTCTAAATGATCAGGGGGGGGGGGGCTATTTATAGGGTCTTGAGGAGGTTAAGACTTACATGAGTCATCTTTCTTACTAACTAAGAAAATGCATATGTGTTGCAAGATTGAGAATGAAGGGTTAAGATGATACACATGTGCCCTAGTGAGTCATAATTGTGTAAGAAGAAGCAAACTTGGTTACCTCCTCTTTGTAAGAGATAATTATTTAGTGACTTAGTGATTAAGGATGGAAGGTAAGAAAGACATGTGTTATGTTAGTCATCACCAAAGACATAATGTCTTGGTGATTTACCATGGTGACGCCAAAATGGAGAAGGAGGGGAAAAGTGATGAGGTGGACACAAGAAAACTAAATGCTTTAGGGCTCGTTTGGATCGCAGTATGTTTTTGACGGAATTGTAATCTGTTTAAGGAATTTGAATGTGAAGGAATGGAATGTTAGAAATTGAAATCCATAGGATTTAAAATCTGACGGAATTGAAATTTGCAAATACTAGCGCATGTTTGGTTGGAAGAAGGTTATGAGAAAAAGCATTATATTAAAATATTTAAAATTTAATTAAATTTTAAATTAATAAACTAAATATTATTTAATAAATAAATTGCGTATCAAATAATAATAGTTTTTTAAATAATATTATATAAACTAATATATTAAATAAATAGTGTTTTTATATAAAATACAACTGTATTTTTTAAGGTATAAATTAAAAACGTAAGCTTTAAATGAATTATATTTAATTTTAAACAAAGAATAGTTTTTTAATATAATAATAATAACAATAATAATTTTTAAATAAATAATAATTTATATTCAATTTTAACTAAATAGTAATTTTTAAATCTTAATAAAATTAATAATAATAACAATAATAATTAAAAGATCATTTATAATAATAATAATAATAATAATAATAATAATGATAATAATAATAATAATAATAATAAATAGAAATAAATGAATAAATAAATAATAAAGTGATGTTGAAATAATAATAATAATAATAAAGTGATGTTTAATAAAGTAATTGTTGAATATAACAATAACAAGAACAAAAACAAAGATAATATGAATTCCATGAATTGTAAACAATCCTCACATATATGCCATGGAATGTTGAATTCCATATATATAGGATTTGAAGGAATTTCATTCCATTCCGTTTGCCAACTAAACACAGTAAGGAATGGAATTCATATTCATAATATTTTTGAAATTTTCAACCAAACACGTTATGAAATGGAATTGTATTCAATTCCACCAGAATCCTTAGGATTCCGCCGAACCAAACGGGCCGTTATTGTCTAGTATTTTGAGTTTAGTTTTTGATTCCGGGAATTTATTGTCGTTAAGAATATTAAATTATAAAATTTAAAACTGGACGAGGTAAAAATATAGAATTCATGAAAATATCGAAACTCGTCATAATATTATAACTTGGTATATTAAATGATAGATATGTTTATTTGAACTTGTAAACGTTGTTAAAACCTAAACTTGTATGTTCGGGATTACGTGGAATATTAATCGCACAATATTTCCATAGAAATGGAAAAACAAAAATGTAACTCGTAAAATATTTATGAGATGAATAGTAAAAGTGAATAGTAAAAATGAATAGTAATCCAAAAATGCGATTTGTTACAGTCTCTACCCCGTAAGGGAACTTCGTCCCGAAGTTCAGTTTGTGTTGAAGGTTGAAGAAATTTCGGTGAAAAGATATGGTTTACTTGCGGTGAATTGTTTATAGGATAATTAGGGATGTATTTCGATTCGTCATTTCGGAGTTTGGCGTAGGATGAAGCTGACTTTTTACGTGGTAAAAGTAGAGTAAGAGTCTGATTAATTGTGTGTTGAGGCAACATGATCAAGATCTCCTAATGTTTTAATGATGACAAATAAACCTTCGAAACACATAAAATAACAAACGGTAGCCAAAATTCCCCGAATCCATATCTGCTCCTGACCCGTTATCCATGCGTCAACGCGTGGGTGACGCGCCAGGCTTCTGTATGGTTCGTGACGAATTTTGAAAGTCGGCTTTCCCGTTACCTGACAAATGTGGATCTTTCAATACAGGTATGAATATGCTATGTGCTTAATTGAGAGCACTCGAAACGAGTTTTGGGATTAGAGAGATCCAACTTTTAAAACACCCGTTTGCGGGAAAACACCAACTCAAGTTTTCTAACTCTCGCCTCTAGCCAAGGCTTTTCTAAACTTAGGGAGCTTATATATTTCACGTAACATCACGTGAAAGCATCCATATGCTTATATCCCGTGCTTAAGTCTTCTCTAATCACGTAACGGGTTTACTCCCTTATTGGTCAAACTAAGTCAAAGGTCACTTTGCGTAAACGCATCCTTTTCCGCATGGGTTATGCTCTACATCAAGGCAAAGCACTTAACTTGTTTGTACCAAGGTGTTAGTTGAGAACTTCGAGTCGTGGAAAGTCACGAGTTATGAAATTATGGATTCTCGACGTTGTGTTACTTGGATTTATAAGTAACCTATGATTCTCTCAACTTATAATCTTAATTGTCTAAACCTTTTCTTCTTAATGACAATTAGATTATTTACTAATCTTTCCTAATCTTTTCTTAATCACATTTTCACAAAAGTCAAACCACCAAACCTCCCACAATCCTTCCCAAAATAATTTCCCAACAACCTCTAAATATTCCCTTACATACCTTACACAAAAGTGTACTTTGTCTCCTCACAAACTCCCACACAATATTCCCTCTTACAATATTCTCTCCACTTTACCAACTTCCCACATACCTTTTCTTATACACACACGGGTACACCTCCTAACCTAAAAACAAGAGTGTCATGAGTCCCTAGCTCTACATCAGTCTCCCTGTAATAAACTGTACTGAAGAATTCCAACATAAGCTCACGAATCAAGGGCTCCTCAATATCAAACAACCTCTCCCAGGCATAAGATCTGAACACAACCTCGTCATCCTCACCCCTAAGTACCATCTCTAACCTATCATGAAGCCCTACGGCCGCATTCCCTCCGTTAACCAATCCAGCACCCTCAAAATCTCAAACCAGAACCCTAAAGATCTTCTTAAAGAAGATCATCCTAAGCCTCCTCAAATGATTAGCCTCAGTGTCTGTGTTAGTCCCATGGTTTCAAAACGGAGCCATAAATGCCTTCGTTCAACAACGGGTAATTCCATCTGAAATAAATTTTCTAAGTTAGAAAATAGTTCTGTGAATATAGAAGATACGGCGCATTGGGTGAGGCAATGCGGCATATCTTAACTGCAGCCTATAAATAATAGAGATGTGGAGCATGTGGCAGTAATTACCAATGCGCCGCATCTAAGAAGTAAAGTACGACGCATGGCAGATGCGTCGCATCCAATTACGTAATATGGCGCAACAAAGGTGGAGGTAGTTAAGTTAAAAAAATTTGTTACGCCGTATCAAATAACTTAGATGCGCCGCATCTTACAAAGTATCAATATAAAAGAAAATAGGCAGGCACATTTTCCAAGAATCCGATCCCGTGACGCAAACCAACCATCAGCATCACGAGTCTTATTTACCCATTTTATCAAAATCTATTTACCCTCATTCTTATTTCCCCCCAAAATTTAAAAACAAACATCCCCATACCCTAATTAATTCTTGAATCAAATTGGGGCAAAATACAATGATCAATCCAAAATTAATTTATGTGAAATCGTTCTTATATCCTTCTAATCATAACCCCAAAACCTATTCCTCACTAGATTGATTAATAAATATAAATCCTAAAATTTTTCAAAAATGCATAATCGTAAAATTGAACAACATTAATGGAATAATTACCTTTATGCTTGTCAAAGATAGGTTTGGAATTAAAATCGACGGATTTGATTGAGATTACGAGGATAATTGGCGAATGTGTGTTTTAACTATGCGTATATTTAGGGGTAAAAACGAGAATCCAGCGCATCTCGTTCTTATTTATAGGGTAAAATCGATGTGCCGCATCACGGAATTGTGATGCGCCATATTTACCTAATATTTGTTGACTGGTCAATGTATCATAATTGGTTATAGATATGGTGCTTAGATTACTTAGATGCGCCGTATTTTGTGCCAGTGAAACAAATTTAAAATAGGGAACGTACTTTAGCCTCCGCAACACTTTTCCTTATACACCAATTTAGGGTCAAACGGTATACCATATGATATATATAAATTCAAAATAAGAATAATTGGCAAAACCATTCTATTGCGGATCATAATCTCGTTGTTTAGTGAATAATAATTTATTCCATGGTTAGGAACAAATATCGTTTTAAGCTTATTAAAATTGAGATCATGATTTGGACATGATGTATTACATAGATCAATGTCCGAGGAATTTTTACAAGAATCGCAATTTTCGTTGTGGATTTCTGTATTTTTACATTTAGGTAATTTATAAGAAAATATGTTTGTATCATTCTTTAATTTATCAAATTTCTCGTTTTTAATAAACCGTTTCGTAAAAACTATCTTTTCAGACATGAACATGCAATAACCGTATTTAGTTAAAGATAATTCACTTTTATCATCAAATATTTGGGAGAAGTTTTGTAAAGAACCCTCCTTATAGCTAAGTGAATTATTATAAAAGATAGCTGGATTTTAATTTCAAAGAATTGAAGATACTCAATGTTACCTGCACTGAGTCTTCTCCAACTAGAATCTCCAGTTTATTGCAAGTTTCCAGTAATCAAAGATTTGATTATTCCAACTAGCATCTCCAGTTAGGTTCAGAATGTAGTCTTCCATAGCGATGCTTGATTCATCCATTATCCTGAAAATCAATTAACTTGTGCACGAGAGTAGTGGAACGATCAAAGTGTAATGCAAATGCAGAAAAATAAAAGAAAAACTAAAATCTAATAAAACAAAGAAAAACAAACACACAAAAACAATGAAAATGCAAATTATACAATGAATGCAATCTAACTAATATACAACAAGTTAGTGGTTAGAATATAAAAACGTAATAAAAAATCTAATTAAATTACTAATCAGATTAACAGATAATAACAATTTGCTCCCCAGCAGCGGCGCTAGAAACTTGATGCGGTCGCGATGTGTCGTTGTTGTTTAGCAGTATTAATGCTTACTCAAGTTTTAAATTTATATTTAGACAACTTATCAATAACACACACACCTAACGAGCAGTGTACCCGGTCAGTATGAATATAATGGTAAGTAGAGTGTCGATCACTAAGAGTGGAACGTATTGTCTAGTTAATTTAATCAGTATTTTAATATCCTAGGTTAGTTTTACAGCCTAATCTAACGAAAGGTGGTTCAGCCTGAGAGACTAGCAAAATTTGGTTTCATTAAACAGTAAATTAAACTAATGAGCACAAATCAACGAATAGCAAACACGTACACAGATAGATAGTTAGAAGCAGAAGAAGGTCTGTCCTGATAGTTAAGTAGCTTGTCACTTGTTTTATTGCTAGTTCTATATCAAGTGTATTGTAATTTAACCTTTCTCGTTGGATCTCATTATATCGGCGAGTAAACTCTTAATGATTACTTATGTTTATCCTATTTATCTAAAGACATCAGCTAAATAGGCGAGGAATAGGTATGGTAGCCCAGAAGACTCAACTAAACACAGAGGTTATCAATGCACTAGTATAAGTCACCAAAGAAATCATCATATACAATTTAATTGATGGGAAAGCAATTGTAAGGGGTAAGGTTTGGTGGCCGGTGTCAGTGCATCAATCCTGATGAATTAAAGCGTACTATTACAATAAAACAAAACTATTTAATGAATTAAATACATGCAGGACCTTCTTACATCACTAATATCTTCGATTTGGGTGTGTCTTGTGATGCTTCTTCGACTGAGTTCATCTCCTTAGGGTTATGTTGCACACAAAATTCATCTAGGTCTTGGGGTATTTATAGTTTCTGTCTGAGGGATCGATGCGGCGCATTGAGTAAGTAGATGCGGCGCATTGACTTAATTTCGCGTGGGGTACAAGATTAATATATTCTGGAATATTTGTACACCGTCTTCAGATGCGGCGTAACTTGAATCTTTATGCGGCGCATGTCCTTCAGTGTCTTGGATTGTATCTGGTGAAGTCTTGATAGTGATACGCCGTATGTTAGAAGTATAATGCATCGTATCTGGAGTAGAACAAGCTTGATCTTCTTCGTTGACCAAACTTTCATAAGCGGCGCATGGCAGAATTCCATGCGGCGCATTCTTCAAAGTCAGGAAATGGTCTTCGAATTCATCAAATATGATATTGCGGCGTATCTGTTGACAGAGATACGGCGCATCTTCTGGATTTCAGTAGACTTTTGACATCTTGCTTGTTTTGCTCCATAATTTATCCAAAATCACCAAGTTTCACCAATTGATTGCTTTTACATGAGAATTATTAAAGTAAACTATTAAGTATCGATTCTCATAGATAATGTAATAAAACAAGTCAAATAAATAGGATAATGATGACAATAATATGTACTTATTTGATATCATCAAGAAGCTATTGTGAACCAGTTTGACTTCCTACCTTCTTGTTGGGCCAATTCAGTGTTTAACAATCTCTAGTTGGGATCTAAACAAAAACTAAGTCAGCAGACTCACTGATAATAAAGTCAGTGATAATAAAGTCAGCGAATAACCTTAGCAAAGTTCAATTCATAAACATCGTTTAGGAAGTCAAATATTACGTAGAGACATACTTTCTAGCTGATGCGGGTCAACTAATATGTAGAAGGAACTGAAGTTGAAGGACAAAAGTTCATCACGGGTTGACAATACTCAGATGAATTTAGTCAGCTTTCTAACTCCCAACAGAGCATAGCTTGAACGTTAACTGGATATAGCCAATTAAATACATAGAATCAGTTGTTTGATTAGATTGTTTATTAAAGCGTGCTTTAGGTATTTGGTGATGCTTACGTATTTTTAGGTTCCCTTCACTTAGGCTATTGCATTCACGTGTGAATGACTAACACACAATCAGTAATAAGGAATATCTCACATTGCATTGAACAAGGTGAGACAATTAGGATTAGTTAAATCACTAATAATGAGTAGTGCACCCTAGATGAATAGCTTTTCTCATATATAAGTTCACACCACAACTTTGTTTTCTTGTTATTTTACTTTTCCCACATTTAGCTTAATTATTAGTTTAAAACAAATCTCCTAACCCTAAAAGTTCTCTCTCTCTCTGGTGATTTCCGGCCGCCACATTCTCACCCTTCTACGGCCAAAAACAAATCCACTCTCGTCCTCTCTACCCTCTAACCTGTTATTGGGTATGCAATACGATCATGTGGCTTTGTTTTACAGTCAAGATGTGGCGGTTGGAGGATTTTCTTAACCCTACATATCCCTAACTCAATCGATTTTATTTTAATTCGTCTTCTCTTGACGTGTTATAATGTAATCGTTTTTTCTTTAGGGTTGGATTATCCCTTTTATGTCGGTTTTTGTATATCGATCCCCTTAAATCCTTGATTCATAAGTCAGTTTTTGTTAATCGCATATATATTTATAGGGTTGATCTCCTTATTGCTGCTCATAATTCATTCTATTCGATTCTCTTTTTTTAGGGTTTCGTTTTTTAAGGGGCAGTAAGGGTTTTTATTACTGAATCCCTACAATATCATTGCAATCGATTTTCCTCTTGTTAGGGTTTTGATTTTCTTTTAGGGTTCGGTTTCTTCTGGGTTGATATACCCCTCATGCTGCTGCTTATACTATTATTTTGAGGCATGTTGGGGTATGGTGTGATGCTCTTTATGGTTAAGATACCATATTCTAGGGTTTCGATTATGTAGAATGCTATGTGATGCTAGAAGTGCACCCTCGCTAGGGTGTGGATGTTCATTGCTGGTACTCTTTTAATGAGTTTTGTTTAATTCATATATGATGTCAGTATTTGGTCGTGGGTTAAAGAGAGATGTAAAGTCAAGTTCTTTTGGATCATCAAAGACCTATTTGCTGATTCCTACTTTGGTCTTGGGTTCGTATTTGCTGGAAGTTAGGGTTGAGTCACCCTATGTTTATGTTTTATGAAGGTTTTGTTTGTGGTGTTCTTCGCTACTACAAACAGATTATATGTTGAAGATTGCTTGGATGTTTATAAGTGGATTCTTCATGGAAGTTAAGGTGGACCACATAGTGATATAGAAGGCTCAAGTACTTTTCTTGAGTAGTATTATAAATTTTTATGTACTTTTGTCATTATTGGTAGGTTCATTTTATTGTAAGTTATATGAATGGTGTGTCATTCTTATATTCGTGTCTGTAAGTGTCCTAAGGGACTGAGGCGAGGGAAGTCACCCTCGTCCTTTGTACTTCAACGTTTTTTTGGATAATATATTTTACCGGGGTGAATTAACCAATTTACCCAAAAAACAAATCTCCTAAATACCCGATTTTTATCCGCTATCATTAAAATATGAAATAAATTAATCTCCCCCCGCCTTTAGATAGAACCTTCATACATCTCGAATCTACCTCACTATTCCTCTAGAGAATAATATTCCCCGGTCTTACCTTTACTACACTGACTAAGGGTTGTAAAACTTCGGTTTTGCAACTCGCACATCATCTGTATTTGAGTTGAAAATCTCGCCCTCTTTGAATAACGTAAACAAGAAAAACCGAGTTAGTTTACCCGTTTTATTAGTAATAAGATTTTTACACTATTTTAAATTTTTGAAAAAAATACTCTTTTTCTTCTTTTTTTGTCAAGGGTTCGAATCCAATGGAGAAAATTAATCCCCTTGTGGCCACGGAGGTTTACCTACGCCGAATTCGGACTATCTAAAAAGAGTAGTAGCCGTGGGATTAGTTGGCTCGCAATGTCGACTCCGAATCCATGTTTACCAAAAAAAACATTTAGAAAAAAAGCTGTTTTTGTAAATATCGAAATTTAGGCGCCCAAATTGAGCGCGATCTAAAATTTCAAACTTTTTTCTATGGCGGTCATTTATTTTAATCCAAAATAAACTGGCGTACATCTTTTAGATATTCCCAAATTTATTTACGCTCAGTTCTCGAGTTGGAAAGGCAGAGGAAAGGAAAGGAAATTGATAGGTTTTTGTGTTCTTGAGTTTTTTTTAAGGGAGGAAAAGGAAGTGGAAAGGAAATAGGGAGGAAGTTTAGTTAAGTAAATCTTCCTCCCACTTTTGGGAGGAAAAGGAAAGTAAAAGAAACTTATGTTGTGTAAAGACTAATATATCCTTTTTAGAAGATATGACATTAACAAAGAAAGGGCAAATAAGTAATTTAACCAAGTTATTTTCCTTTTCCTCTCACTCAAGAAAATGATTATGCTTACTTTCCTTTTCCTTTCCTCTATCTCAAGAACATAACAACTAACACTTACTTTCCTTTTCCCTTTCTTTTCCCTTTCCTATTCTTTTCCATTTCCCTTCACTTAAAACTCGAGAACTGAGAGTTTCATAACTTTGAAATATTTTTGTCAATTCACTATTTCAAACTCACAAGTTGAGGTTCTCTTGTTACCAGATTCTCGAAGGTAAATTGGTTTTTTTCTTTTTTATTTTTTAATGACAATTATATGTATTTTATAGGCCAACAGAGATACATAATGGTGTCATTGCTATAAAAATTATTTGCGACAGGGGATGTGAAATATAGGGAATAGTTTGGATGCGAGATACGAGTCATCATGATCTGTGCAAACTTTAAATGGAACATTGATTGTTCGTTCAAGGGGTGTTTGGATACGTTTCTACTGTGATTACTATGAGCCGGCTGTTGTGGTAATGGTTTTTAGAATTTGTCAAAACTAATTTGGATTTTGGCTCTATCTTTTAAGAATACGTATATTCGAAAGCATGTCACCAGTTGGTATAAGAAAGTCCCTTACTTTAATGAATTGATTATATAATTATGTAATTCTAATTCAAATTTTAAGAAGTAATATATTACCCAAAACAGGGTTTAAGATGAACAGTAGCAATATCAAAGTATCAAGAGAAAAGTTAACGTAATTGATTTGATACATGTGACTTTCTTAAACAGTGCAAAACTTATTTTGTGAGACACACATAAAGTTTAGTTCTGTCTCATCAATTTTTTTGATAGAATGAACCAAGTACTATGTTTGGAAGTTTTAAGAATGCTTATACTTGATATTATTGAACATATATGTGAATTTCTATTTGCTTGCCGAAGGGATCATACTAATGATTTTGGCTGATTTGTAATTGCTATTATTTAAAGCTTTATCAATATGTCCTATGTTTGTTAATTCAAACTATTGAATGAGTTGCTAATATATAGAATTAGAAGTATTATTATAAACATTTCAATACATGATTTTGTTAATTTTGAAAGCACTAAATATAAATCAATACGTGTGTAAGGCTATATGTAAGCTATATATGACACAAACATGGCACTCTGTTAATGCTAGGCCATATTATCAAGGTTTGAATTTTGACAAAAACTTATAGCTCAAGTTTTAAAGTGATATATTAGATCAATGAAACAATAAGTCTATAATCTTTTTTCGCATGAATATTGTAGGTATTGTGGAGAATCAGCAGTTGTCGAGATAGTCTAGGAGGTTGAAGCAGTGATACAAGCAGGTAGGTGTCGTGTATTATGTTAATTTACCACATATGATTAACATTCATATATTTTTCTTGTAGCTCATTCATCTTGTTGACTAATCGAAATTACATTGGACTAGATTGTGTGATTAATATTTACATATTTGTGCATCGTTTACATATATTTTGACTGTTCTGTTTAGATAATTCAAATATATTAATAACAATTGCATAACTATGTCACGCATACATTAAACATTTCTACTATAATGTCTTAATCTCAGGTTGCGGCACGTGCGTTTAGAGTTGGTTCTAAGCCAGATTTTGTTTTAGGTGGCACGCTGCATCCATCTATTAAGTGGGCTGAAGAGGATAATGAAGTTGATCCTGATGAACTTGCTAAGGTGTTCAACTCAATAAATTATCATGCATTATTATTCTAAACTACATTCTGAATATATATCAAGATAAAAATAGCAATTGTGAGGAACCTACCCTCAAGTACTGATGAAAACTACTTGAAAAAATTATTAGTTCCTTTGGGGAAGGTCAGGAATGCTTCAACTCCTATTTTAATATTTTCTCATAGATTAGTGTGTGTAAATCTTAGTTGTATTGTTAGGACCTGAGTTTATGGTCCTAACACGTAAATGGAACGACATTTACGGGATTACATTAGTTATCCTATTTAGCCAAAACACAAGGACTTGTTACGTAATATTCCAATAGTTGTTATGTGTTAGGCTATATTAACCCTCCTAGACTTCACTAGGAGGGTGAGACTTAGTGTGTATTTTTCCCTGTCATCTTTCTTATCAATAAAACACATAGTTTTCCTTTCTCTCACTAACCATGGAGGTCATCTTCTTCCATGTTACCCGACCTCCCGAGTCCATAAATCACAATAAACTTCGGTCCTATCAAGTGGCATCAGAGCCTAGGTTATTATTTTGTTGATTTTGTGGTCATATCTTGTCAAAAATGTTATCTTGAAGCTGTCTTAACCTTTGTGCCGTACCGTTCTTTATATATTTTTTTTTGGTTACAACAGTTTCATGGTGTCAAAATGGTCATAAAAGTCTCAACCTTTCACTATCAGTTTCATATATCTGTCTCGTTTGGTCTATCAGTCAATCGTTAACAGACTTATGTTAACTGTTACATCATTTTTTTTGACTTTTGGCACCAATCTAAAACCCGTGAAAACAATGATTCAAATATTATTTGTATGGTTCGAATAAAATGGTCTAATGTTATCATTTTTTTAGTCAATAGAATGCTCAGAATTTGGTCTAAATATGGTCAGAAACTAGTTTAGACAAACTGGTCAGAAAAATAGTTGGAAAACACATCGGAAAAATCATCGGAAACTGGATATACTCACCGGAATTAAATCGGAATTTCTTGTATAAGAAATTTTCGAAAAAGTACTGTTTTTCGAGAAAACTAAACAATAATTATCGAAATAATTTTCTCGATAATTTAAATTTCTCGATAAACTTTCCTGAAAAATTTTCTCGATAAAAATTTTCTCGATAAATATAAAAGTTTTAAAATCTTTTGAATGCCAAATTATCGAGAATTTTTTTTTAAAAGTATGAAGATGAAGCAGAAATTATCGAGAAATTTACAGATGTGATGAACACGAAGGTTAACCACAGCCTAAAACAGTCCGAATCCAAAACCAACTACAACTTGTACATTATCTATCCTATCCCTTCAATAACAACAGTCAACAATCTCATATCTATCCTATCACTTCCCCACCTCATTCATTCAAGACTCAAACGCAAAATTAAATATACCAAGATCTCAGTTTTTTCGTGTTACAACAGTTTCATTGCCTTCAAAACTTCTATAAACACGAGAGAAACCATCATCGATCCATCTTGATGAAGATTAACTTCATTTCATTATCCGAATCAAAAGATTAGAAAGATAACAAGTATGTTATTTTCTTTTCTCATTTCGTTCATTGACTTAGAACAAAAACGAATGACAACACACGTAGAACCTACCGTGACCCTCCAAAGGGTCTTGAAAACTTGACTTGATTTCTTGATTCGAATTGTGCTCAAACTTACATCAAGGTCACGGTGTGTTTATGCATGCGGTTGCAGTTAATTTGGATGGAAGGTAATTGTCTTGATGGGTTTGTGAGTAGATGAGATTCACTGACTTATTTTTTGGTGAGATTAAGATGAAGAGGGGTCGTTATATGTGTTTGTGATGGATAGGTTTAGATCTAGATATGACATTTGGATTGAGAGGTTAAAATGAGATGGGGGGCGGATGTATACGAGTATGTGAGATAGGGTTTCATAAATGAGTATAAATTTAGGGTAATGATATACTTATAACTGATTTGTTGTTGGATCAGGTTATAATTAATATTGGGCGCGAGTTTAAATCATTGTGTATTGGGTTAGGATTGGCAATATCGTGATGGGCTTACAAGTTCATTTATAGACTGGGCTTATGTTTAATTAGACCTTAAATGTTTATGCTATGGGCTAAAAATGAACTAATAACAAATGTGTTATACATTTAGCATTTTTTTGGTCTATTATTTGGCGCAAGAATGGTATTTTGGTTAGTACAAAATTTCACGGGGATACATTTTTTTTTGACAACATCGGGATATACCATTATCAAAGTTCACATTAAACCGTCAAAAGGCTAGATTTGGGCATTTAACCGCAAGATGTGACTACGGAGTTAATTTATTATTATTTATTTGAGGTTGAAGTGGAATATCACGGGTGCGTGTACTTAGTATCTTGAAGATATCGGGGTTGGTTGGATGCAACATTCTTCGAGATCCTTGTTCGAGCTTTTATCCGTACAAATGACAGAGACTTGAGTTGTCTAGTTATACCTGATGTAAGGAGTTACGTTGTTGTGCTCACAGAGTATAGCTATCACTTTAAAGGAGCTACATTGTAGTGCTCAAGTGTCACCAAAAGATGTGGATAATTCAAGAGATGTTCATATACAATTAAGGATGGTAGGATGGGTATATGATTTCCTACCTTTATTGGCAATATTGGTTCTTAGTCATACAATAGTGCAAGTTTAAGTCACAAGTTTGGGTTATTTTACTTCGCTCTCAAGTTCATAATATTGGGTTTTCTCCATCAGTAGTCACTGCAAAAAGCTGTCAGAACGATAATGGGGTCGGTAAAGAGTTGGTTGAGAGAAGTATAAAAGAATAGAGATGTTTATCAGCAGTTGATTCTCATGGGGCTAATTATGGTACTTCACACCTGTTTGGTTAATTGGACATATGGGGTTACGCTGCCTCCGATTCTTATCATTAACATAGTGTGTATGCTTCCGATTTCGAAGAAGACATCGTGGGGGAAGATAGAATAGGTGTTGCTTAAGATTGCTTGACTTCTTTGCGAAAACCCTCTTCTTTAACGAGTTTTTGCAAACAGGGGGAAGAAATGAGACAGTCAGTGGTTCAAACGTCTTACTTTGGTGTAATCGTCTCAACTTTCACGGATTGTGAAGTGCTAAGTAGCCTACATATGTGAGAATATCCTGCTGATTTCTTGCATGTTACCCCCGAACAGAGCTTCCGCATTGAGTATAACCGTGATAATTTAACTACTCAGATTTGCTTGGTGTGGTTTACTGTGTCATCTACAAATTCCGCTGCATACTCAAAACTTCAAAAGTTAGAAGACTTGTTTACTACATCAAAGTTTCGAATCTGCTGAAGACGGTTGTCAGTTTGGGGGGAAGCCGATTCAGAAACTTCGCCAAAAAGAAGTGTACGAAGAAGCCACTAAAGACATGCAGCATGAATTGGGGGGAAGTTAATCCACTTCATGCATATTACATCATTTGTCTACAAGTGAAGAAAAAGTTCTCAAGCCGAGGACAAGATGAAGACAAAGAGCGTCACTCAGCACTTGAAGAGCCGATGAAGACCCTTCTTTATTTGTATTTGTACTTGTAGGAAATGTTGTAAATAATCCCTTATGTCGCCCCATTGGGGGAAGATTGTTAGGACCTGAGTTTATGGTCCTAACACGTAAATGGAACGACATTTACGGGATTACATTAGTTATCCTATTTAGCCAAAACACAAGGACTTGTTACGTAATATTCCAATAGTTGTTATGTGTTAGGCTATATTAACCCTCCTATACTTCACTAGGAGGGTGAGACTTAGTGTGTATTTTTCCCTTTCATCTTTCTTATCAATAAAACACATAGTTTTCCTTTCTCTCTCTACTTTCTCTCACTAACCATGGAGGTCATCTTCTTCCATGTTACCCGACCTCCCGAGTCCACAAATCACAATAAACTTCGGTCCTATCATGTATCGATGCTCACTTTAGTAGACAAAGTGGGTGTGCCAGCAAGGGTATATTTTCAGTTGTTTGTTCACTTTGCTGTAACGATCTGTAAGGAAAACTTAAGTTTAGATGCAATTATATTGTATACTTTTTCACATCCCGCCCCTCTTTGACAATGGACGAGGTTAGTGATGATCAACACTAGTCCAAAAGAAGGCATCCACGCTTTTTGCCACTATATGAGCATCATTCACTAGGTCTTGTAAGTGTTTTTCTTGATGTGTACAGTTCTTAAAGTAAACAAATCTACTAATAGACGTGTCACACTGCAGGAGTTCTCACCACGATGAGAAGTCATTGTTACTGTTGAACCGGGATTTCCGAAATTCGTCGTAACACACTTTTAATACCTTAGTAGCATCATTGTAATACCTATCTGCTTAAACATGGCTTTCTTTTTTTGTGCATGAAGGTCGTGTTCGAAGAGCTTAAAATTTTAGATGGAACTCATGAGATGATAGTTTGCTTTGTTCTTTGGGCCCTACAGAGGAGTGATTAACTTGAGGTGGCATGGTTGTTATTCTTTTAGGAATGTATGGATATCGTATTGTAATCAGATTCACGTAATCATGTTATGCGCAAAACTAATAGCTTTTTATTATCGGCGTCAGTAACTTTTTTTTGTTCTCTAATAGATTTTGGCTAACCGTGTGATTTGATTTATAGGATAAAGAAGGTATCTCCCAACCTCAAAGATTGATATTGCGGGAAGCAATCGAGGATGGTGGACACTTGCTGATTACCAAATCAAAGGGTGATGTAGGATTTAGGATATTTTTTGTATACTAAGGTTTAGGGCTATATGTACGCTTGTTACTTTATTTCTTGTTGTAGCTAATCGACATGATTGATCACCTTCAATGATGTGTCATTTGCCATTGTGAATAACTTTGGCAATTTAATTCTTGCACTGAAAAACCTTTTGGCTTTGTATAAACCAATTTTTTATTAATTTACTGTGTCTTGGAGTTGACGTAGCGTCCATTATAAGACAAAGAGGTGAACGATCATTGGTGCATTTGTTTACATTGTGGCGCATTATCCCAATCACTGATGTTCAATTAGGTTGGAATCAGTATTTTTGTATAGTTTGTTGAATCTTAGTGTTTTAATTTGGATTTTGTCCTAGAATATTATCTTTAATTTACTTTGTTGATTCGACATTGTAGTGTATCTTAATGCACTGTTATTTATATACATTTGCTGCATATATAATAACTACCCTTTTATTAAAAATCATTTTTAAATTTTCAATTTACTAAAATTGGAAAAATTTAGAAATGATTTTTTTTAATAAAATAGATTTACCAAAAAGATAGTTTTGAGATAAAACATATCTTTGTTACTCTATAAAAAGGAGTGTTTGGATGTTTCTATAAAGATAGGTGTTGGGAAAGACCAATGGTCAATGTCAAATAAAAGTATGTTGTTTACTCTCTAATGGAGACTTATTTTTAGGAGATAAACCGTGCGATGCTTCTAATAGAGAACAGGTACCAAACCGGTTTATCCGATATGTTTCGATCATGGGAGATACCCCTTCAGAGAGTGGATTTCCAAAAACCACTCTTCATTTGCCATTTTACGTGTTCTGTGAGATTTTTTTTGTAGTAGAATGTGGTTCTTTCCCGAACAAGCTTTTCACAAGACTTCTTGGATCACATCACCCGATACAAGCTTCCACACATACTCAACTTAAGTCCAACTACACCTTAGGACATCACTCTCTCACAAATACATGAGAATCTAGTTAAGACTTTTGGATCTTCATCTTCTTCCAAGTTCACACACATAACTCCATCCTCGACTCACACACAAGTCGGAAGTATTTACAATATTTACAAAACCTATAACCATAATACTTGTTACGTTTGTGTGTGGAAACCTATAACATCTCGAATCTTCATCTACGTCGAGAGTTTTTCTCTAGCACTCTGCGGAAGAGGAAATCACTTATAAACATATACCGACATGTTATAGTGATCAAAGAAGAAAGAAAAATAAAACAGAAAGGTTTTGTGTGTGGAAACCTTAATTTTCTGAAAGGGAACAGTTCACTATTTATAGACGACAGGAAAGAGCTGGGCGGTCCCTAATATAGGCGATGGTCCTTTATCGCTAAGGGATCGCCGGCCACTTTGAAGCATCGTCCCGACAGACGCTCTTATTTTTGTCCTGACGTGGTGAAAACTCAACTGTTTTTGGGGGAAATATAGCTGTTACAAATTTGAATTTTGAATATATTTTCTTAATAAAACATTTCTTTAAAAACACAAAAATACTTTTATGAAAATATTTTGTCAAACTTAAAACTGTAAGTTTAGAAGAAAATAAAAATTCTTTGATCACTTTACTAATGACGGTATAAAGTTTGTTCATACATGAAGTGATGTTGTAGTAGCTACGTAGAAGAAACGAGTTTCCTCGATTAAAAACTTATTAACCATAACTTTACGTAACATGTCTTTATATTTTGTGATTATCAAAACACAAGAAGATCGAATAATGCGAATAACATTTTTGACATTATTTGTGTTAATATTCTCTCCCTATTTGATGATTACAAAATATAAACTCATTTTAGATAAAATTATGCGTTGATAAATTTTTAATGAGTTTTTCCATTACTTCTCCCCCTTTTTGTAGAATCAAAAAGGCATCGTCGATGTTGAGGAGAGGAAACACAAGCATCCTTGAAAGGGCATCGTCGTTGTTGAAGGAATACTATCATCCTAAATAGGGCATCATCGAAGAGATCAACGATAAATAAGCTCCCCCTAGACATATTTCATTAGATGCTTGAGCGACGAAACATTCGTGCTTAGCCTTTTTGTCTTCATCACAAAATCTTCACCTTCGGGTTGTTCTCCTTTTATCTTGTGCTCTTTGTCGCTTTCTAATAAGGCTTTTGAATTCTTTAACAACCTTTGCATATTCTTCGTCTTCACTTTCAGAAATAGAATCGTCATCATCACTTAGTTCCTTCTTGATCGTCACCTCTATACAACCTTCTTGTTTAATCTTAACGTAATTCATGAGGTTTTCGGCATCATTACCTTCACATAAAAGATTTGAACTAGTAGCACTTGTACTCATTTCAACTAAATATTTGTCTACTGTACTTTCATTTGCTAGTATTTTGTATGCAAGATTTTCTTTGGCTTGACATTCCTCTTGATGAAAGTTTAAAAGACTTTTCCACATGTCGTTGGCCGTTTGACAAAAAAATATTCTTTCATACTCAACTCTTGGTAGAGCTTTGTATATAATCATTTTAGCCAAGTTATTTTGTTCTTCAAAAATAGTTTTTATTGGTTGAAAATCACCAATTGAAATGACATGCCAAAGGTCATAGTCTATTGACTTCACATAACTTTCGAATCGATTTTTCTATTCAAGAAAACTTATATTTTCAAGAAATGGTGGTTTACAAATAATGTTCCCTTCTAAATATTTTTCCGATTCCATAAATCGATTTCAAGTCTTAAAATACATATATTTTAAAAATCTTGTTTGACGTGGCTCTTGATACCAATTGTGGAAAACTAGAAGGGGGGTTGAATAGTTTTACGTCTTTTTAGTTTATAAAAACTTTGCTTTCAAAAACTTCGATTCTAACTTTATGTGAGATCAATTACTTGCACAATAATAAACACTTATATATAAGAAAGTATATAATGACAAAATAAATAAGTAAGTAAGTAAAGAGATAGAGATAGAAAGATAGCACCGCGAGACAAAGGATTTATAGTGGTTCGGCTACGAATCTCCTCTTCGTCCTACTCCACTCCCCGAGCACCTAACTCGAGAGTTTTCTTCACTATGTCAACAAGCTCCCTTATGGCAGAGAAACCTTACACACCTTTGCTTACACCGTTTAACGACACCAAGCAAAATGTCGAGTCCTAATAATAGCTAGAACCAATCTCACGACTATTCACGACTTATCACAACTTATGCACACCACAACTATTACACGACTTCTCACAACTTCACTAATCCTACTTCACAACACTAATTGTTCTTCACTACTTCTCTTCACAACTAGCACTATTAAATCTCCTAATTATAAACACACTACACCTTTACAAACAATATATACAACTACTAAACAATATATACAATACTTCTTTAACTTGATGTTGAAGGAGTATTCTTCTCTTGCACTTTGAATGATGAGGAATTGAATCACTTGAAACAAAGACTTATAATCTTATGATCAAAGGATTTATAAGGATGTTTAGAAATGATTTGGACTGAAAAAATTCGTGCAAAAGGCGAGAAAAAAATGCAGGAATGAACCTGTATTTATAGACAAAGATTCCTGACAACAGGAGCGTGCCGGCATCCTTAAATGGTGGCCGGCCCTCTTAAAATTAAGGGGGCCACCCTTACAATTAAGAGGGCCGCCCTCCTGTAACAGCCAAAAATCTTTGTCTTTTCTGGTGAAAGTTTATTTGGTGAAAAACTAACTGATTTTGGTTAAAAATTTGAATTCATATATTTGTTATGAATTAAACATTTTCCTTTAATTATCAAAAGTATTTTTCAAAAATATATAAGGTGTTTATATCATTTTATAAACTTTATAATGTTTAAATAAAAATCCCTTGATCATAAAATGTATTAGACATTTGTTTATTCATACCTTAAGTGATTTTGTTGAGTGAAATGATATTTGTAACTAAATACTTGTTTACGTAGTAATCTTGCGTTTAATGTTTTTACATTTTGTGATCGTCAAAACATAGGGATAACAAAAAATATAAATAACGTTTTTATACATTATTTATATCACAATCTCCCCCGTTTTTGATGATTACAAATTCTAAACTCATTAAACCAAAAGTTAATACATATCCAAGTATTTAGTGAGTTTATACCATTTCTCCCCCTTTTTGTTAGCATCGAAAAGGTTATCCCGAAGAGTGTAGAACTCCCCCTTGAATTATACTCCCCCTCGTTTTAAGGTCATAAGAAAAATCGAGACATGGAATACTTGCAAAAATATTTAGAACACAAGCAATATATATGATGCATGGAATAAATGTAGTACAAGAGAAATGCATGAAAATAAGACACGAAAGCATTCATTAATAGAATTATTTAAAATAGATTATGTTTAAAACATAATCCTTGGTACATAAGCGTACATTTATGCTTTTCTAGCAAACTACACTAGATAATACGAAGTTGCCAACTTGAGGTCTCTTGGACTTGCTTGGGATACAAAAGGATGTGGTGATTTTATTGGGAAGCATGGAGGTTGCATTCAATGGTTTGATGGTGACGGGTATGGAGTGGTGAGTTAATCATCTTAATAAATTACATGTACAATATGGCGTTGCTAAGCTAAGACTCGACTCGACTTAAGCTAATAAAACAAAAATAACAAAAACTTAAAATAAACATAAAGGAAATGGGATGGTA
>LBNU01032584.1:61496-118191 GCA_014162995.1 Artemisia annua
CTTGCAAAAATATTTAGAACACAAGCAATATATATGATGCATGGAATAAATGTAGTACAAGAGAAATGCATGAAAATAAGACACGAAAGCATTCATTAATAGAATTATTTAAAATAGATTATGTTTAAAACATAATCCTTGGTACATAAGCGTACATTTATGCTTTTCTAGCAAACTACACTAGATAATACGAAGTTGCCAACTTGAGGTCTCTTGGACTTGCTTGGGATACAAAAGGATGTGGTGATTTTATTGGGAAGCATGGAGGTTGCATTCAATGGTTTGATGGTGACGGGTATGGAGTGGTGAGTTAATCATCTTAATAAATTACATGTACAATGTGGCGTTGCTAAGCTAAGACTCGACTCGACTTAAGCTAATAAAACAAAAATAACAAAAACTTAAAATAAACATAAAGGAAATGGGATGGTAGTCCGTATGTTTTTTTTCCACTTTTCTTTTTATACTTTTTTTTTTCTTTTTCTTGATTTTTCAATTCTTTTTTTTTCATACACTCTTGCCCTACCATCCAAAATAATACATCATAGGGACTCGGTTCTCCCCTTACACTTGAACTTTTACATACTTTATAAATAACTATTCTAATGACTCGAATCAAGATAATCAAAACACTTGGAGTACTTTAAAACATTTACGCATACATGGGGGTAATAATTGATGTTCTTCCTCATTACTCCATAACACTAGTACTTTACCCATGAGTCCCAATCGTCCCAAAACAATATGTACAAGATATGACTCGACTTAGCAACCATGTAATCAATTAGATAATTAACTAGGGTTTAAACAAATGTTGTCACAATAATGCACTAAAGATGAGTGCATACAAGGTAGGCTAAGGCGATTTGGGTGTACATTTTGGGTGGATTGTAAACAAATTCTTCCTTTAAGTAAAATGCTTAAAGTTAGAAACAAAAAAGATAGGCTCGGTGGGGTGTATTAGGGGTATCGTGTACTAAAAATGAGTACAACGCTAAGGTATGGGAAAATTACTTGACCAATGAAGTCAGCATAATTATAATACGGGTGTAAAACAAGGGTTATCCTAATGCCTCTTATCATGTAGTAAATCCTAACTACATGTAGTCTCACTAGCGGTCTCGGGATGAATCACTAACATAAGTTCTAGAATCTAAGTACTACCGGTACACTCATAAGCACTAATAATAAATGCTTTTCCTAACAAATCTAGGGGCGAACCTCACATATTTAGGGGAAAATTTTTGAGTGGTACGGTTTTTTGTGCTAGTCATACAACTCCTATCCATGATACGCTTATTAAGACTAAAGTTTTACTCCTAAATGCTGCAAAAACTTTAAAATTGGCGCTAAAATTGCCCTAACGAATATTTCTCTTAGTTTTATTACACATATACTATTAGACAAAAAAAAATCAAGTGTAGTTGCATTCTCTAAGGTATTTTAAATTACCCCCCCCCCCCCCTTACACTTAAGATGAACATTATCCCCAATGTTTACATAAAAAGATGTAAAAGTAAAGAAGGTAAAAGAATGAAAACAAATACTCCCCTGATTCGCTCGGTGTGGATAATGTGGTAACATGGTTAGATCCTCCTCCAAGAAAATGAATGTAAAAGCTTCCCTTCCAGAATATAAATCATCTTCTTGTCCAATATAACCTGTTAGACNTTGTAAAAAATTTTAAATTTGGCGCTAAAATCACCCTAACAAATATTTCTCTTAGTTTTATTACACACCTACTATTAGATAAACAAAAATCAAGTATAGTTGCATTCTCTAAAGTATCATAATTTAACCCCTCCCCCCTTACACTTAAGATGAACATTATCCCCAATGTTCAAATAAAAAGATGTAAAAGTAAAGAAGGTAAAAGAATAAAAACAAATACTCCCCTGATTCGCTCGGTGTGGATAATGTGGTAACATGGTTAGATCCTCCTCCAAGAAAATGAACGTAAAAGCTTCCCTTCCAGAATATAAATCATCTTCTTGTCCAATATAACCTGTTAGACCTGACAAAACAAACATAGCAAACCTCACGTAAAATCGGCGGCAAAATCTATATATAATAAAATCTTAGAAAGCAATAAAGATATAATGCTTGTGGAATGAATATTTGCAGATTCCTGGAGTTTATAAAATACGGGTTTAATTGAAACTTTACAATTCCGGATGAAAAACAAAACTTGCAAAATTTTTCAGAATTTTACACCTGACGCCGTCAGCTTTTAAGGCTTGACGCCGTCAGAGTGATCTGACAGAAGTTCTATATTTTGTTTCCGGAAAATTTCCAGAAAAACCTATGCCTTACTTCCTGGAATTCCTGCAAAATATTCATTATGACTCGATACAAGCATTTGACTTAAACAAATACTAATATGTATGTTTATTTTATATTGTTATGATTCATGTTCAATCTTGTTCCTATAAAAAAAAATTGGATTTCCCTTACACTTATCTTTTTGCAAAATACCTTTATATGTAGTTAATACGAAGTTAAAAACAAAATAAAGCATTTTCACAATTTACTTTGAAACATGAACCATAAGCAACAAAAATAAAACACACATACGGAAACAAATAAAAACAAATAAACAAACAAGCAAACAAATAAAGCTTGGGTTGCCTCCCAAGAAGCGCTTTTCTTTATTAACGAGTCTTGTAGGTAGACTCAAAGTCACTCTCTTACGTGACCTCATTGTTGGTCATGGTTTCTAGGTCATCCTCGGTCTTAGTTTTGTATTCCGGACCTAGTTGTAAGCATTCTTTGTAGAAACCAAATATTCTACTCATAACATAGTCTACTCCTCTACGTCTATCCTCATCATTCCTATAGTAGACCGCTTGCTTACGCTCTTTCTCGATGTTTGATAAAAGCGGAAATTGCTCAATCTTATACGGCATTTGGTAGGCTATCTCATCGGTCACATCCTTGAATCTAACTATCCCTAGAGACGGGTCATAACTCATTTTAGAGGCCTCAACAAACGGCTTTCCAAACACTACTTGAGTTAGGCAACTATCTATCACCGGACGAATATCTTCTACAATCACAAAGTCGGTAACATATGTGAAGTTTCCTACAAAAATGTACAATCCCTTAACTCTTCCAACGAAGTTACTTAACCACCCCATGTTGGGAAATATCCTAGTGATGCGTGGTTTTGCAACCTTGCAAGAGGTTTTACTTCTCAAGGGATCTTGAGAAGCTTGCAATCCCCACCAGGCAGTGTACCTGACCGATGTAGTATAGTGTAGTAGCAAGTACCGGGGGATTGATCGTTCTACTTGGGGAATAGTGTTCGTTAGGATTGAAAGCTACTCTAATTAGGTCTAAGGGTGAGGGATGATTCTTTTTGTATTTTTATGTTTTTATGAAAGCAGGTAAAATCTCGGTTTTTGAAGTAGTGGGCGGAATTAGTTACTAGTCAACTAACCCAATTAACTACAAATGCAAATAAAATAAAATAACAATAAAATAAAGGGTTGCGAAACTTATATGGAGAAAAGTGTGTTTACTTAGATTTCGTTACTCCCTAGCTATCTTTTACCTGTTGATTAGTTTGTTACAATTGTGTGGATGACGGGTTGCATTCCTTAATACCATTCGTGGGGCATGTACGTCCTTCCCCAACTCTATAAGCTCCTACTTCTCCCTATGGCGACACGTTTAGTATCCTAACCATGGAATCACTAATAGTTACTTATGCATTAAATACAACCAATTAATCGTAGTACACATCCGATTCATGTTTCTTAAGACGTTCAAGCATGTTACCAATTGGAAGTTAGCCAGTTTTCTTAAGCCTAACATTGAAATCACCCACCCACAACAATTAATAACCAACCATCAACCAATAATCAATAGCTAGGTTTCATTACATCTAAGCAAACACAAGAAAAACCTAGCCTAGCATGTTAATGTAAAGACAAGCATAAGATAAAATCAAACAACACATAGACATATTGAATGATTAATGGAAGACTTATCTTTAATTAAGCATGGATGAAACAAGGGTGAAAAACCCTTGAAAATACAGTAAAATTTGACCTAGGGTTTATCCCTAAAGTTCTCCCAAAAGTTGCACACTAATGAATGAAAATTAGAAAACCATATATATATTTTACAACCTGACGACGTCACGTTATAGCCTGTGACGCCGTCACCTCGCCGCCAAAATGCTTCTCGGATTGCTCAGATCCTCTTCTGACACTGTCCCCTTCTATTTCTCTCTGGGCCGTCTCCCTTAGGGGTGGAAACGAGCCGAGCCGAGCCCGAGCCTGCCAGAGCTCGAGCTCGGCTCGTTTATATTTTAGAAAGCTCGAGCTCGAGCTCGGCTCGGCTCGAGCCTTAAGATTTGAGCTCGAGCTCGGCTCGTGTTATTATATAAAAAGCTCGAGCTCAGCTCGTTTATGATATGCTTACATAAATGCTCGAGCTCGGTACAACATCAACACTCACAGATATGTTAGAAGTTTATCTTCTTCCTTAATTTCCGAAAATTCTAAAGAAAGAACAAAAACCGTAAATGGTTTCATTCTTCTTTTCTTTTAGTTTAGATAAGACAAAAAACAAACAACAACAACAGCCATCAACAAGATCTAAACACCATGAACCAAATGCTAAGATTTAGATGCAGTCACGCAACCAAAAACCCATCTCCATCCAACCTCATGTTTACAATAAGAGACAATCATACTACTCTAATACAACCACTCGAAAAGAAAAGAGAATAGATCTCAGTTTGTGTTTCAAAGTGATTATAACAATCTTTAATAGATATAAACACAACTCATCATAGATCTTTTTAGAAGAATAACTTCATTTAATATTCGAACCTTTAAAAGAAATTAAAAAACAAAACCATGTTGTTTCATTCTTTCTTTCATTCGTTTAGAGACAACATGAGGAAATCACAAACCCACGTGAGAGAAAGAACAAGGATGAACAAGGAGATTTTATGGTTGAATTTTATTTATGTGGTTTTAGGATAAGATTTTGGAAATATGAATGGACGAGACTTTTTGTGAGGCTCGAGAAAATTGAGCACTAAATTAGTACGGAGTTATTGTTTTGGAATTCTTAAAACTAAGTAGATAGTCAAATATATTACTTAGATAGACATATGTATTTTATATGTATAAATACATTAAATATATTAAAGCTCGTTTAGGCTCGCGAGCCTATTCGAGCTTTATAAATAAAGCTCGAGCTCGGGCTCGATTATTAAATGAGCTTTAGTTTAGGCTCGAGCTCGGGCTCGAGCTCGTTTAGGCTCGGCTCGTTCGAGCTTTTTACCGATCCGATCCCGAGCTTTTTACGAGCGGCTCGACTCGTTTCCACCCCTAGTCTCCCTTTAGCTTATAACATGACGGCCTAGGCGTCACAAAGCGTGACGCCTTCACATGTGAATTCATCAAAACTTTCTGGAGCGTCTCGTGTAATTTCATATCCACTTCTTTGTCAAAGCATGACGCCGTCACCTCGTAAAGAGTGACGCCATCAGGTACAATTTCCAGCATATTTTGGGACTTTGTCGTTTTCTTCACTTTTATGCTCCAAAAAGGTCCAAAATGCTCCCTTTTCTAGATTTCTTCTCCAAAGTACCTAAAATGACAAAAGGAACGATTTTAGGCAATATTTGATCAAATAATTACGGATTAGGGCTTAAATGACCCCCTAAAAGNTTTAATTCATTAAAGCTTTCTGGAGCGTCTCATGTAAATTCATATCCACCTCTTTCTCAACATGTAACGCCGTCACCCAGTAAAGCGTGACGCCGTCAGGTACAATTTCCAGCATATTTTGGACTTTGTCGTTTTCTTCACTTTTATGCTCCAAAAAGGTCCAAAATGCTCCCTTTTCTAGATTTCTTCTCCAAAGTACCTAAAATGACAAAAGGAACGATTTTAGGCAATATTTGATCAAATAATTACGGATTAGGGCTTAAATGACCCCCTAAAAGCGTAACACTTTTTGCCTCATCACCTAGGTCCAAGTTGCTTTTTCATTATCGAATTGTAGTGGATCCTAGTCATGATGTTTAGGGGAGATTTAGGGTCGATGTAGGCTTTCCGCATATGCACATGCCCAATGTTGAATGGTATATTAATGTTGGATGGGCCGCCCGCTTTGATGATTGGTGAACCTAGGAAGTATGGTGTCTCGGGGTCATCGAATAAATCCCTATGGTACGCATGCTCTTCCTTAGTGGGTAACCTATCGAAGTAGTCCTCTACATTCCCTACTTCTTCTACTTCCTTTTTCTTATCCTCCTCAATCTCATTCTTAGATTCACTATCAACCCCAATCATATTCTTATCATCTTCTTCCTTATCCTTATCGATTGGCTTAATAGTGACAACGTTGACAAAGTGGACGTGTTTGGATGATGAGGGGTATTTGACTTGGGTTCCGCTATTTGTGCTTCTAATGTCCTTAATTGGTGGTGTCAACACTCGGTTGGTGAGAGATTTCAACAAATTGTTAATTTTATTAGTCATCTCCGTTTGTTGTTGATTGAATTCGGACTCAAACTTTGCTCTACGAGCTTCTTGAGATGTCATAAAATTGGACATCAATCCTTCAAGATTATTGGTACTACCATAGTTGTTAGAAGGATTGTTGTTGAAAGTACGGTTTGAATATGAACCAGTTGATTGGAAACGATTAGGTGGGTTGGAAGAATTGTGTTGGGGCGTGTTTTGGTTTTGTTTCCACCTAAAGTTTGGGTGATTTTTCCAAGAGGGGTTGTATGAATCACCGTAAGGGTTTGGCTCGGGTTTGAAAGTGTACCTCTTTTCTCCTGCTCTGTTGGTACGCGAGGATGCGTAATCCACAAAAGCTTGTTCGGGGAGTTCCATGCAATCACGAGTGTCATGGGGACCACTACAATATTCGCATGAAGAAGTGATTTTGTTCACTTGGCTTGAAGGTTTAGGAGCTTCGGATTTCATGATAAACTTGACTTGGTCCTCAAGTTCCGTGATCCTACACCATTATGGCGGATGGTAATGGTTACGAACAAAGAAACGAAGGAAAGAAAAGATAGACTAAAGAAAACCTATAAAAATAAAATAAAAATCTCACTAGAAAGGAATCTAATGAGTAGACCTAAGAAAAACAAAATTCAACCTAACAATAACTATTCCCCGGTAACGGCGCCAAAAACTTGATGCGTGGGATTGCACCTGCGCAAAAGGTTTTACCTCTCAAGGGATCTTGAGAAGCTTGCACTCCCCACCAGGCAGTGTACCTGACCGATGTAGTATAGTGTAGTGGCAAGTACCGGGGATTGATCGTTCTACTTAGGGAATAGTGTTCGTTAGGATTGAAAACTACTCTATATAGGTCTAAGGGTGAGGGATGATTCTTTTTGTGTATTTTATGAAAGCAAGTAAAATCTCGGTTTTGAAGGAGTGGGCGGAATTAGTTGCTAGTCAACTAACCCAAATATCTACTAATGCAAATAAAATAAAATGACAATAAAATAAAATGTGAGAAAACCTTATATGTAGAAAAACGTGTTTACTTAGGTTTCACTACTCCCTAGCTATCTTTAACCGGTTGATTAGTTAGTTACAATTGCGTGGATGACGGGTTGTACTCCTTAATACCATTCGTGGGGCGTGTACGTCCTTCCCCAACTCTATAAGCTTCTACCTCTTCCTATGGCGACACGTTTAGTATCCTAACCATGGCCTCATTAATAGGCACTTATGCATTAAACACAACCAATTAAATCATAGTACACATCGATTCATGTTTCCTAAGACATTCAAGCAAGTTACCAATTGGAAGTTAGCCAGTTTTCTTAAGCCTAACATTGAAATCATTCATCCACAACAATTAATAACCAACCATCAACCAATGATTAATAGCTAGGTGATTAGCCTCAAACGGTCAACTAAAATCAACCACGGATGTGGTCAATATAGTCAAACATCCTAGACCAATGCTTCCGGATAGTACAGTGTTTTCCCGGGTCGTTATGTCCCAGTGAGGTGTGAAATTGTATTTTGAACGAATTGTGATCGAGGGAATTTGAATGGGTAAACGATATAGTGGATTGGGTGATTAATCTAAGCAAATATGGATGAAAGCAACTTAAATATGCTATATTAACAATAACGCGAAAGCAAATAACCCTAAAACGTATTATATTTTAAAAACGCGTGTTTATTGTCAAAAATAACGCGAACGCGCAAAATAAAAAGTGAAAAGCGAGCAATATTAATCCTACGGGTATGAAAATTACTTTTTTATGAACCAAATGATAAAAGAAAATTACTTATTATTATTATTATTATTATTATTATTATTATTGTTATTATTATTATTATTATTATTATTATTATTATTATTATTATTATTATTATTATTATTATTATTATTATTATTATTATTATTATTATTATTATTATTATTATTATTNCAAGTCAGGAACGACAACAATTCAGACAACAACTAGAGAAAGAGCATCAACAAGCAAGTTCATTAAGAACAACAACAAAAATGTAGCAGCAGCCAAAAAGCCAAACGAGCTTGTGAAATGGTGTGAACTTGGAAGAAGATGAAGATCCAAGGAGTCTTGTAACTAGATTAGTTCATGTATTTGTTGTGAGGAGAGTGATGTCCTAGTATGTATGTTAGGACTTAGTTGAGTCATTGTGTGAAGGCTTGGATCGGGTGATGATCCAAGTAAGTCTTGTGTGAAGGTTTGGTTCGGGAAAGGAACCAAGTGTGTCTATGTGTGAAGGCTTGCTACGGGTGAAGAACCAAGTGTGTCATTTGTGTGAAGGCTTGGATTGGGTGAAGATCCAAGTTGGACAAGAGTGCTTGTTCGTGTGGCCACGTGGGCCTTGGAGTAGATTGGTTCTAGCTATGATTAGAACTCGACATTCCGCTTAGTGTCGTTAAACCTTGTGTAAGCTTGTGTACGGATTGCTCCGCCTGAAGGAGTGTGTTGATATAGTGATTGATAACTCTCGAGTGTGGTACTTGGGGAGTGGAGTAGGACGAAGAGAGAGCTTCATGCCGAACCACTATAAATCGCCACGTCTCTTGGTTGTGTTCTTTCCTTACTCTTTACATTACTTGTTTGTTTATGTTTGTTAGTAGCTAAATAGATATCACATAACAAGTAGAATTCAACAAGTTTGCAAATGAATATTAACCGGACCTCAAAACAGCTAAATGTTTTAGCAAGTAAAAATAAGAGGTGAAATTATTCAACCCCCCCCCCTTCTAGTTTCTACAATTGGTATCAGATCCAGGTTATCAAGATCTTTAGAGTATACTGTACTTTAAAACTTGAATCAATCTATGGAGTCTGAAAGATATCTAGAAGGGATCTATTTGAATGAGTCACCATTTTTCGAAAATGAAAACTTTGTCATTTGGAGAAATGAATTTGAAAGTTATGTGAAATCAATAGATAATGATCTTTGGCATGACACTTCAATTGGTAATTTTCAACCAATGAAAGTAAATTTCGAAAATCAAAATTTCATAAGAAACTCTTGCAAAATATTGAAGCAAAAATGTTGATTTAAAAAGTTTTGCCGAAAATTGATTTTGATAAAATAATTTTATGTCAAATGGCTAATGACATATGGTAAAATATTTTAAACTTTCATCAAGGAAATGTTCAAGCCAAAGATGATGAAAATATTTTTCTAAAAAATCATTTAGTTGAAGTAGATACATGTACTACTAGTTCGAATGTTTTTTTGTTGTAGGTAGTGTCGCCGACAAGGATCATTTAAGCAACTTTGTTTATGCACTAATCTACAAGTCTTGAAGTGATGACCGATGATGAAGTAATTCTAGAGGCCAAGGTTGATTCGCCAAGTGAGTGCCATCAAGACTTGCCTCACATACAACATATTTTATGGTAATGTGTAATTAAGAATAGCTAGAGGCCAAGGTAAGTTTACTTACAACATTGACTATAATGCTTGCTATTTGAGTGTTTGCTATATGCTTACGTGACTATGTGATTAATCATTACTTGCTTGCATGCTAGACAATATTTTTGTGCTAATACGTGCTATATGCTTTGTGAGAATTAGATGTTATGTCTAAATGCTTATCCTTCATTGGATTCAAGCAAATTATTTGGAAAAATAATGGTCTTACAGCAACCATTATTAATATCGAATTTTGTGTCAATCAATCACTATAGACGATGCACACTCGTTTCACTCTTTATTCTTTCCCTAGTTCTCATCTATAACTTCTCTTGGGATTTACATGATTGACTTCTAGCTTCCTTGACTCAAGTCTCATCCTTGAACCTCATCTCACACACAACTCTTCTACTTCTTCCGTTTCGACTCTAATTCCACTTTTTATTCAAACGTTTCGAGTCTCTTCTACCTCTTCTGTCTCGATTCTTTTCCATACCCATTCCTTAGCCTACTCATGCGTATTGAGTCTACTTCGTGTCTAAAATATACAAGTGTCATATATTAAGACGGTCCCTAACCAAAAACCTTTCTTTTGAACCAAAACATCCAAAACTATCCCTGACCGAATGTCGGTCCCTCATCGATAACGGACAGTCAAGGCTTTTCTATCTTATACACGGTTTCCTCTTTTACAAGTGTCATATATAAGGCAACGAAGAACACCTCCAAAATTACCATAAAAGTTCAAAGTTTCAAACCCAAGTTTACTAATCATTCTTGTACACTAATTGTAAGTCATCTTTATCTAATCTTCTTTATTTCATAATTAGAGATCATGCCATTAGATTTGGGGGTTATCAATTTTGTTTACTAATCACTACTTAATCCCAACAATACATTACTAATGATAAACTTATTAATGCTCACATTAGTAAACATGATATAATTTCAAAAATACATTAAAAACATGATAATCCCCGTATAGGAAAATGATTTTGAAACAACTTTTTAATCCCACATTGTTAATACATACTTAACTAGCGAAGTCAAGTACTAATTCCAAATAATTAAAGTTTGTTTAAAAAAATGTCAAAAACCAAATCAATATTAAATTCTAGCTAATTATGTATTTATTGTTGATAGGTGAAACATGCCTAAACCCATTGGTCTTGACCACCAAAACACAAGTCAATACATTCCTAAACTTTCAGATTATTATCCAACACCCATCAAAGAAGCCTTTAATAACGTGGAAACTAGATATTTCCATGAGGGTCGTTGGGTCTATGCAGACTATACCGACATACCCTACTTAAACTCTATGTTCGAACTTGTCAACCTTGACTGCATCTATAAAGTCGATGAGCAAATCGTTCCACAATTTGTCCTTGAGTTTTATAGTCTTCTCAACCTAACTACTGACCTTGAAGGTGAAATTTATATTAACTTCACCATTCAAAATCAAATGTTTTCATATTCTCTTCCCTTATTCGGTCAAGCACTTGGCGTTCCCACTGAAGGACATTGCACATTCACTCATGAATGGAGCCTTGATGCTCTTGCTAGGAGCCCTCCTTCTTATGGAAAATACGCCACCATTCCTCCATTTCCAGAAGAGATAAGAGCCATAGTTTAAAATGATAGAGATGAACCTGAATATCGACTGTACCGAGGGGCTCTTATTCCCGTCAGTGAAAATCAAATTCGGACGAAGGAAATTGTTGATCACATGCAACCCATGACTGAAATCATTCGCGAGAATGTTTTCTGTCTTGGAGGAAACCGTGATCACGTCCCTGCTTGTCTTAGTCACATACTCTATTGTGTTGCCAATACCGTCCCTTATAATCATGCATATTACATGGCCAAGAAAATGGAATTTGTTCGTAGCAAACCCACTATGATCTTGCCATACGGCATGCTCTTAACCCTGCCTTTTTCATTATGTCATCCATCATTACCCTCACCTTAGGAATGTTGAGTATCCTGTAGTTAACCCTGTCATGTTTCCTCTAACCCAATACTGGTACAAAAAGTTGTATCAGTCACGCCAAAAATGTGTGACGATATGCATATAGTCACACACGTTTTTTTCGTTGTGTGTCACCAAAGGTCCCACCACCGTACGTGGCATATGGTCACATTGTTGGGTTCGTGGCCTTTTCCATCTAAAAAGAGTGACAAAACCCCGAATATGTGTGACAAATTAGGCACAAGTTTTGTTAGATTAGTCATAATCAGTAACCGTAAACACTTTATAGACACACGAACGTTTTTTGAGAGTAACTATTGTTCGTCCTTTGGCCATACAAATATATAATATATGTGACATTTGAGATGATTTATTCCATTAAATATGTATTTTGTGTGACTATTTCCCATCCTGTGGCCACATGAATATTTAATAAATGTGACGTTTGTGATGATTTAGTCACACAACGGGTGTTGTTTTTTTGGAGTTAGTCACATACAATTAAGGAAACAGTGACCAAAAGTGTTAATAAGTGTGACCATATGCTGTTTAAAGTGAAGAAATGTGTATTTTGTGTGACTATTGCTCATCCAATGGCCACGTGAATTTTATGTTTGTGTGGCCTTTTGTAATATTTAGTCACACAACGAATAAAGCAAATAGTGACCAAAACTGTTAATAAGTGTGACTATATACATCTTTTAGTCACATTTAAGAAATAAATATATATCAAAACAAATTCAAATATATTTCAAAACAAATTCAAATACAATAAAATTGTAAATATAAAATTCGTATATAACTCTATACCCTAGGACCTCCTTTTATACACCAAGGAGTCCTAGTCGGCTTACAATACTTTCCTAAGTATCTATAATTTTTTTCATAAACAAATAATACATATCATACAAGCAATACTAATTAAATATATGAAACAACAATACTAACTTATAACTAACAGTTGTAACTAATACACTAGAAACATTAACTTCGAGCAGTCTTAACTTTGTGCTAGCAGTACTAACAGCATTACTAACAGCAGTACTAATCTTGTCATTGGATATTCTCCGTCTCTCTTTTAAGTAGAAAAGACAAAAGTTAGAAGTACATACAAATATACAATACCCATTTTAGAGATTAGAAAAAATTTACCAAGTGCCGACGGAGAAAGCGGTCTGATGTGTCATCTGCATTCAAATACCCATTTTGCTGCAGTTGTAGAACAAAACAAGCAGACAGTTTAGTGTTATTAATCTATATGAATTTAACGGGGATCTCAAACAATCACAATGATATGGTTAGAAGTTACAGTATTACGAAATGCAAAAAAACATGCACCAGTCCAGAATAGCAACTAAAACCTACAATGGTACAAAAGGTTAGTAAACCAACTTGGTATACCTTATCTGGAATTCTTTTTCTGTTTCAGAAGATTTAAATGCATTGCCGTCATCCCAACTGGCAGCAGGATGGTTAGCTACCTGTTCCATTAAACAAGTTAGGACCCCAGAATGCTGACTTGAAGAAGGGGCTTTCTTAATTAGAAGAATTTCCACTTAGACTGAGTTATAATCATAAATTGAGCTTGAAAGTATTATAAACATAGAGCCTGAGAAAAACGCCATTAGTTTTACCTGTGAATAATAATCGTCCATTTCTTCCTCTATCTGCTGACGTAACTCATCCTATTAACAGATGTTATGAACTGTAAGAAACCAAGGCACTAATAACGCTGCATAATATAAGATCTGCCAACCATGAAACGGTAAAAATATACATGGGTTGGCTTTGGTGACTGAGATGGAGCATACCCACGCATCAATTTAATTCCAGTCCCTCGTAAATGAACTGTGCCAGAAAATCCAGATGAGGGAATTTTTAGCCAGGCATCCCATGTATCATCCTCACCCGTGAAAATAACATGTAGCCCCTGCAAGAAACAAGTATCGTGCTTAATGCTAACATATAAGACGACAAAATTAGATGTCCCAAATATAAGTTTAGCATCAAAAACCAACATACCGGGGCAGACCCTTGCATGTCAACTCAGGCAACAAATAATCTAGATGGTTGAAATGTTCTGCAGTGCCAAACCTGGAACGAATAAATGTCAAACACATTACCAAGCAAGCAAATCACTAACATTTGGTACAAATGAAACAGTTTCACAAAAAGCAACCATATTTGAGTTAATTTCCTATATAACAGATGTTATGTTATATCTTCAATTTTAATACATCACTTACGCGATTGCGATAAGCATACTCCAACTGTTCAGCAACATCCTCCCGGAGTGGAAGCCAATCAAGACTCCCTTTAATAAGTCTACCTGCAATGATTACCACCACACGAGTTTATAATCAAAAACATGTTTTAGGCTAGTTTTAATCCACGAAAATCAATATAAATCGTTTTATATTTGATTACACGTTTAAGAAAATATCAATTAAATATGTGTTTGAGCATACCCATGAACAGAGTAGGATAGGTGAGTTGAGGGTGATGGTGGCTTGACTGTGATGGCGGTTATCTCGAACCAAACAATCGAAGCAAACAAACTCTCCCATACAGTTCCCTTGTCTTGATGACGGTGATGGCGTTGAGGAGCGATGGTTGGTGGAACGACGGCGAGAAAAGGCGGTGAAGTGTGGCGCTGGTGTGAGTCGGTTCTAGAGAGAAGGAGAAGATATGAATAGAGAGAAGATAGATATGACTAGTGTAAGTGTTTTGATTTTGGGTGAAAAAGGGGTGGGATCTTGAGAGCGGGAGATTGAAATTTTGGGGAAAATTATGGGCGCGCTATATTAAAATTTTTGATACTTTGGACTTTTAGAGATTGAAAGTCTATCAAATGAGCTCGAAATGTTTAATGAGTTGAGCTAAACCTTATATAAGTTGGACTCGAGTTATTGTTAGTTCTCGAGCTTGTAAGTGATATATTTTTTTATTTAATATGTACGTGTACTAAGTGTAAATACTTATTTATGAATGTATCAAGGTTTTTTAGCTGAAGTCGAACCGAATTCAATTCTTAGGTTATATTATATTTCAATTCTTAGCCTATCAAATGAGCTCAAAATGTTTAATGAGTTGAGCTCAACCTTGTATAAGTTCGACTCGAGTTATTGTTGAGTTCTCGAGCTGGTAAGTAATACAAAATATGTTTTTTTTAATATGTAAGTGTACTAAGTGTAAATACTTATTTATGAATGTATCAAGGTTTTTTAGCTGAAGTCGAACCGAATTCAATTCTTAGGTTATATTATATTTCAATTCTTAGCCTATCAAATGAGCTCAAAATGTTTAATGAGTTGAGCTCAACCTTGTATAAGTTCGACTCGAGTTATTGTTGAGTTCTCGAGCTGGTAAGTAATACAAAATATGTTTTTTTTAATATGTAAGTGTACTAAGTGTAAATACTTATTTATGAATGTATCAAAGTTTTTGAGCTGAAGTCGAACCGAATTCAATTCTTAGGTTATATTATATTTCAATTTTAAGATGTGTTCGAAAACACAATTTTACAGATAAATCGAGCTTTTCGAGTCAAGCTCAAGCCGAGTTCAAACTTTCTCGATCCCGGATAACATGATCGGGAGGTCAAATATTTGCTTCTTAGTGTCTGTGACAAACGGTATACACCTACCAAGCCGGTGCAAAATGCATGACAAGTGATAATGGCTAATTCACATGGGTCATGGGTCATGTGCATTAGGTTATCACTGGTCACATTCATTAATGGGTATTTAACATCATATGGGTCATATGCATTGGGTTATAGTTGCTTAGAGTGTCGTCATGTTACGAGTTACGACAAATCTATGACTGTTGACAATTGGTAACTAAACATGGGTAATGGGTCATGTACATTGGGTTGTAGTGGCTTATATATATAGTTTCATGTTATCGACCAATACATTATTACTGGTGATCGACAATGGGTAATTAACATAGGTCATGGGTCATGTGCATTTGGGTTGTATTGGATTATAGTGTAATGGAAACCATTAATGACCGATGATAATGGCTAATTCACATGGGTCATAGGTCATATGCAGCAGGTTTTGTTAACTAAGACAACTTGGGCGGATTTCATACTATTATGACAAGTGTCCCTAGGGGTGTCCCCACCAAGTACATCTTACCATGGTTCTCAGGATCCCGATCCTGATCTTAGTATCCTACGATTTTATGATACTGCAAAGCAAAAACGATCTGGATCTTACATAGGATATTTGAAAGCTTAAGATCTTAAAGGATCCCGATCTTGACCATAGGATCTTAAGATCTCATTCGATCCGATCCTACTTTTCTCGGATAACAAATTGCAAATTTCTAGATTATTCTTTTGTAGAATTTATAAAACAACATGTTAATCTTATTAAAATTTCATAACTATTATTTAGGACAACATTTTCGATGAAACATTCATATAATTTTGTGTCTATGATATATAATAATTTGTAAATTTGTATAATATTATAAAAACTATTAAGAAAATGACATTATAGTAGGATCTTGCCATATGCACTCTTTGGGCGACTTTTTAAATACAAAATACAGTAAAATACAAATGCACCTTTAATACTTTTAGTTTTTAAACTTTTAATGTATTTTTTATACTTTTAGTTTTTAATATATACAAATTAAAGCTTATCCAACACACTTTACTCAATTAAACATTATCCTCCTTATACAACACACTTCACACTTGACACTTCAATATAATACTCTCTTTCTCTCCCATATTTATAACACCCTCGGTTACAATTGACCGAGTAAACAGATCTAGGGTTTTGATCCTCTCTTTCTCAGTTTTGTCTTACATTTGTTAGAAACTTGTTAGTTTATGTATTAGATTTATGTGGTGTTGTTTTTGCGAATAATTAGAGCAAAAGAGATATTAAGGTGTGTTTGGATTAACTTATTTTGTGTGGTTATCGGCTTATTATGTTTTGGGGAATAAGCTATTTGGTCCCGTATACCCTCTTAGAGCTATTTATTCTTAGGCTTAGGTTGACTATCTGTTATAAGGAAGAAAAGTGCCAGATGTGTGTGCGAATATTTAGGCTACAACATCTAAGTATCAAAGATGGAAGAAGTATCAATGCTGGATGGACAGACACCACTTTCAAGTATGAACATAAACTTGGTTTGGTGTTGTCCATCCATTGTTGATTCATCTTTGCTCTTTGTCAAAATACAGAAACAATTATCAAGTATAATTTGTAGGTTCGATGCTTGAATTTAGTGTCTTTGTCTTCCAGCATGTTGGTAGGTTAGAGATTCAAGGCTGAATAATGTGTTGTTGTTGGCTAGGGTAGAAAGGATGGTAGTTGATTGCATTGTTAATATAAATTTAATATGATTTCATTCATGCACAATGAGCTCTCTAATGTCGTAGAATCTACATAATTAATATGTATGTTCGTCACATCTAAGGGAGCAATATAAATGATAGTAAGAATATGTTTTCTAATAACTTAAAGCTCAATTAATTATGGCAGATCTATCTAGCGTTGTAGATGGCTCCATTGCTTAATTTGGAAAACGTCTACTACCATTTGTGTGGTTGATCTTGATCACTGGCCTTGGCTCTTTCAATATTGTACCTTGATTAAAACTTTTGTCCCGACAATGAAGATACATTATTGAAAGTGCCAAAGCTAGTGATCAAGCGCACACAAACGTTATTAGATGGTGTCCAAAAAACAAAGCAATAGAACCTTTCTGCAACGTTAGATAGATTTGTCATGATCATTGAGACGTCTTCAATGCGATAATGATATATTGTTTATTGTTCATGACAGGCCACACTCCATTATCGCATTCAAGATGAGTGATGTTACCTAGACTCTATTCTTTACCCAACATTTGTAGATTGTTTGTATCACTCTGTTAGCTTTATATATATGTATGATGTATTTTTGATATGTAGGAAGTGAGTTTGTAAAACTTTGAGTCTGGAATTTGAACATACCTTTCCATTCTCAATTCCCATACAGTTCCTTTTGTTTTTTCAACAATCTAGCAATGCGCCTGGTGCAGGCCTTTGCTCAAAGGGAGTTGAAACGACAAAAGGAGCTGTAGCGGGAACTGAGAAGCGTTATGTATGTTGGTTTACTGCATTCCATTCTTTTTTATGATCTAAACCAGCCATCCACCAGGTAATGTGTCCATTGGCGTTCCAAGAACAAAGGTTGTTTCAAACACACCCTGAATTTCAACATTATCTTTTATTTAATTTACACTATATTTTTTTAATGTTAATATATTTTTTATTCTTTTGCAGAAATCATTACATTGCCAGCAGTGACTCAAGTGACTCAAGTTCATTTCACATATCAAGCAGTTCTGAAGGTCCTCCAAATACATGGGCAGACTGCTTTCCAAAGGGATATTCTGGATCAGGCACAAAAAAGGAAGATGCTAGGAAGGTTAAAACTCCAAAAAAGACTGCCAAAGAGCTTTTTGATGAGAGGGTACAGGTGCTAGGCCTGCCCAATGCTAAGACTTGTGAAGACAAGGGTATAAAACCATGGGAACTAAAAATGCCCAAAGTTTGTTCAAAAGGGTAGGGTATAAAAAAAATGTATTAGTTGAGTTAGGAAGTAATTTGAATAAACCTTGTAATCCTTTTGCACTACTTTATTTGACGTTATGAATAAAATGTTGTAATCCTTTTGTACTACTTTATTTGACTTTATGAATAAACATGTTGTAATCCTTTTAGACTAGTAGATTTTTAGAATGTGTACCTTTTATTACTAGTATTTTGTTATTTTTCATTTCAAGTTTTAATCGAATATGTTTAATTTTAATTCCCGTACTTTGTCATTGCTAAATTTTCTCATTAATTGTTACAATATTTTGATTGTTGTGTTCATTAAGAAGAACTTGGGATATATTTTGTATTATGTTAGTCAAAAGTTTCTGCTATGTTAAAAAAAATCAAAAGTTTCTGCTGCTAAGAAAATGTTACTGCAGGTAGTTTTGTACTAGGGTGGATTGGTAACATTTACACTTAAGGGTTTAAATCCTCAATTAACTAGTTATAACATTCTCTATGGATAAACCCATATGGTTCATCCTACATCAGCTAATTACATACCATTGTCTAGTGACAAACCCATTTGGTTTATCATACGTCAAATACTTACAAAAAAGTTTATCCAACTTACAAAAACTTTCAAACATTGCTTCACCCATCAACAAACATAAAACCATCAACACACATCAAACCTTAAAACTCTTTGGGACCTATTTGTGTCATTGGTTAAAAAGAAGCGGACCCTTGCAGCTGCACCAAAGCAGGCTTCCTGTCTTATCTCCCTGAAACCAGCGCTTGAAACAATAAACACCTTTTTCCTCACATTCCCTCGACCAGGTACCACAACTGTTTTCTCACGTACTTTGAACACTTTATGTATCATCTGGTGCTTCACAACAGCGACAGAGTACCCATACAAGTTGTACTTGTGCATAATTTTTGAAGGTATAGTCTGTTACAAAATGTACAACACTTAGCATTAGTTTTTTGGGGGTTATTCTAACACACATTATGATCTATCAATCATCCTATCAGACACACAATATCTCAGACAAATGAAAATGAAAATGCTACAAGTGTGTTACTGCTGCTTCATATTAAGCTTATTAAGGATAAGTCTGCTTATGGAATTCAGTGCTGCTAGTACTAAGTTACACCTGCTATAGATTGCTGCATATTAAGCTTATTAAGGATAAATCTGCTTATGGAATTCAGTGCTGCTAGTACTAAGTTACAAATGCTATAGATTGCTGCATATTAAGCTTATTAAGGATAAGTCTGCTTATGGAATTCAGTGTTGTTAGTACTAAGTTACAAATGCTATAGATTGCTGCATATTAAGCTTATTAAGGATAAGTATGCATATTAAGTTACAACTGCTATAGATTGATAGTTGTTTAGTATAGATTGATAGTTGTTTAGTTTGTAATCTCATTGAAATTGTAGCATAACAATTTGACAAATTATCAAAGTTTTCAAGACACTTACAATTCGTCCCTCTCTCCAGAAGCATGCATTCAGTGGTCTGTAGAATGCCTTGTCTTCTTGGTCATGGACAGTGTGAAACGACCATTTGCACATCCAGTTCATCCGTCGGGCTTCAAAATCTGAATTTAATAATACAAAATGAGTAAGTTACAGATAATTCAAAATGTTACAAAGATATCATATACTTGATGTAGTTAAAGCTAATAAAGGAAAAGATACCATAGTGATGTGGTGACACAGGGCATTCATGGCAATATTGGTGCTGTATGTCTCCACTTTGTGATGGCCCCTCCATCAGGTTCAAACAACATCAAATTATATTCCTGGCCTGGGACAACCTGAGTAAAAACCATCCACTGATCAGCCTTCATATTTAAGTCTCGAACGAGTGTCAACCAACCACCGCCATACAAGAAGGAGTGGACATATCGACCATAGAGATAATCACTCTCCACCCTAACATTGTAGTCAGTCGTGTTAGTGGAAACCACAACCGAATCAGTACGAGTTGGACCATCTAGATATCTCAGAAAGTCTTCCTACAACGACTGCATAAGCAGATATGTGTCTGTCACAGGCACTAAACATCTCCAAAATGGGGCACTCTCGGGTTCATAATTGTGAAACTCCAACCCATCCTCACCATAGCAAGTTACATAAAAGACATCCTCACCCTCTTCAACAAAATGTATGTACTCAACATCAGAACAGGAGATGTTGTGAATGACAAAATCATTCCACCTTGCTCCCTCAACAACACACTTAAATTCTGAGACTCTCCTTACAGCAACTTTCCATCTAACTCCCCCACAGTTAACTAAGAAAATAAAACCATTGCCATGATAGGAACCTCCTAGAACATAATCATTATGCAGTTCTTGTATATGAAAATTAATTTTTAACCATTGTGAATTAAATACTAATTAAACTAGTTTCTTAGAGAAATAACAGCTTGTCAATAATGGTGTTAACTTACAAACTCATCCAAAATATGTTGATCAGGATTGTCCACAGCGCAAATAAATTGATTACCAAACATGGTTACTGCATTAACGATTAACGTTACAAAAAAAATGCAAATACCGTTTGAATGAAGTAAAAATCAGTAAATGTGGTTAGCTGGTACGTGTATTTTTTGAAGAATCACGACTGCTAAGCACCGATTGTATTGTTTGAGATATTGGGTTGAAAGAAGATAGAGCGTTTATGTGTGTTAAACAAGACTCAGTTTTGTTATTTGCAAAAAATATCCTCGTTAATTTTCGTGAAAGTGAGGTAGCTGAAGTGTGTTAAAGTCAGGAATAGTGAAATGACGAAAATACCCTCACGTACAACGCACGTGAGGGCTCACTAACGGGATAGCAGCATTAAGTTTTGCCTAGCAGCATTAAGTTCTGCCTAGCAGCATTAAGTTTCGAGTTACTAGCATTCACCCAAATTCCAATCCAAACAACTTTTTCTTTGCTTTTCCTGCAAAATGTTAATCTAGAAACAAAGAAAATACAAGCCGTAACATATGCACAATGATCCCAACATCTAATTATACCTAAATAAATACTTCATGTGATCATATATAATATCTTGAATTTAGTCACACAAACACTCAATGTGACTAATAGCAAGGTTAATGATAACGGAGTTCACATTTTGCTATAAATAATAGTCACATGAATATTTCACAATGTGACTATTTTGAATGTATTGGTCACATATAATACCCTTATAATGTGGCCATAAACATCATTTCGATACGCATTTGTGACATGATGTGACTATTGTAAAGCCTATAGTCACATGATCGTGCTTCAATTAAATGTGACTATACACATTAGGATTTGGCAAGCAAACACACACTAAACTTTAGACACACATATTAACTTACGTGACCATATGTACCGAATTTTCGTTACACTTAATCATGTTTCTATGGTTTTGTGTGACCATATAGGACATTTGGACACACTCTTCAAGTGTGTGACATATATTTGTCACTTTTAAATGCATATCGTGACTAACGCTTCAAACTTACTTTTCAGTTGTCACACATTTCAAATTCATATGTGGCTAAGTATTTAGCAAAGAATAGCAGTCACGTTTAAATAATGTGCGACAAACTTGACTATATAATTTAGCCACATACACAATTACTTTAATGTGACCATATATCTATTTTGGTCACACTCTTCAATTGTGTAACATATATTTGTCACATATGTATATCTGTAGTGTGACTAATGCTTAAAGCTGATTTGTATCGGTCACATGTCCCAAATTAAACGCGACTAAATGATCGAAAAATATTTACCAGTTACCCTCTAGTCACATAAATACACAAATATGTGACATATATCTTCCGAAATGGTCACACATGTCGGATCGAGTGTGGCTGTTTATTTTATTTTCATACATTTAGTCACGTAAATATGTTACAGTGTGACCATTTGAAATCGACCATGTGTGACGATAGGCCATTTTTGTACTATTGCAAAATCTAGAACGTAGGACTAGGTCTGGAAACATGCTTTAAAGTTTTAAAACGTTTCAGGCTATAAAAATAGAAGTTTGGCTAGGATTAGGTTTTAGGAAAAATACCAGGTGTTACAGTTATGTATGTTGGTTTACTGCATTCCATTCTTTTTTATGATCTAAACCAGCCATCCACCAGGTAATGTGTCCATTGGAGTTCCAAGAACAAAGGTTGTTTCAAACACACCCTGAATTTCAACATTATCTTTTATTTCATTTACACTATATTTTTTTTTAATGTTAATATATTTTTTATTCTTTTGCAGAAATCATTACATTGCCAGCAGTGACTCAAGTGACTCAAGTTCATTTCACATATCAAGCAGTTCTGAAGGTCCTCCAAATACATGGGCAGACTACTTTCCAAAGGGATATTCTGGATCAGGCACAAAAAAGGAAGATGCTTGGAAGGTTAAAACTCCAAAAAAGACTGCCAAAGAGCTTTTTGATGAGAGGGTACAGGTGCTAGGCTTGCCCAATGCTAAGACTTGTGAAGACAAGGGTATAAAACCATGGGAACTAAAAATGCCCAAAGTTTGTTCAAAAGGGCAGGGTATAAAAAAAAAATGTATTAGTTGAGTTAGGAAGTAATTTGAATAAACCTTGTAATCCTTTTGTACTATTTTATTTGACGTTATGAATAAACATTTTGTAATCCTTTTGTACTACTTTATTTGACTTTATGAATAAACATGTTGTAATCCTTTTAGACTAGTAGATTTTTAGAATGTGTACCTTTTATTACCAGTATTTTGTTATTTTTCATTTCAAGTTTTAATGGAATATGTTTAATTTTAATTCCCGTACTTTGTCATTGCTAAATTTTCTCATTAATTGTTACAATATTTTGATTATTGTGTTCATTAAGAAGAACTTGGGATATATTTTGTATTATGTTAGTCAAAAGTTTCTGCTATGTTAAAAAAAAAAATCAAAAGTTTCTGCTGCTAAGAAAATGTTACTGCAGGTAGGTTTGTACTGGGGTGGATTGGTAACATTTACACTTATTAAGGGTTTAAATCCTCAATTAACTAGTTATAACATTGTCTATGGATAAACCCATATGGTTCATCCTACATCAGCTAATTACATACCATTGTCTAGTGACAAACCCATTTGGTTTATCATACGTCAAATACTTACAAAAAAGTTTATCCAACTTACAAAAACTTTCAAACATTGTTTCACCCATCAACAAACATAAAACCATCAACACACATCAGACCTTAAAACTCTTTGGGACCTGTTTGTGTCATCGATTAAAAAGAAGCGGACCCTTGCAGCTGCACCAAAGCAGGCTTCCTGTCTCAACTCCCTGAAACCAGCGCTTGAAACAATAAACACCTTCCTCCTCACATTCCCTCGACCAGGTACCACCACTGTTTTCTCACGTACTTTGAACACTTTCTGTATCATCTGGTGCTTCACAACAGCGACAGAGTACCCATACAAGTTGTACTTGTGCACAATTTTCGATGGTATAGTCTGTTACAAAATGTACAACACTTAGCATTAGTTTTTTGGGGGTTATTCTAACACACATTATGATCTATCAATCATCCTATCAGACACACAATATCTCAGACAAATGAAAATGAAAATGCTACAAGTGTGTTACTGCTGCTGCATATTAAGCTTATTAAGGATAAGTCTGCTTATGGAATTCAGTGCTGCTAATACTAAGTTACAACTGCTATAGATTGCTGCATATTAAGCTTATTAAGGATAAATCTGCTTATGGAATTCAGTGCTGCTAGTACTAAGTTACAAATGCTATAGATTGCTGCATATTAAGCTTGTTAAGGATAAGTCTACTTATGGAATTCAGTGCTGCTAGTACTAAGTTACAACTGCTATAGATTGCTGCATATTAAGCTTATTAAGGATAAGTCTGCATATTAAGTTATAACTGCTATAGATTGATAGTTATTTAGTATAGATTGATAGTTGTTTAGTTTGTAATCTCATTGAAATTGTAGCATAACAATTTGACAAATTATCAAAGTTTTCAAGACACTTACAATTCGTCCCTCTCTCCAGAAGCATGCAGTCAGTGGTCTGTAGAATGCCCTGTCTTCTTAGTCATGGACAGTGTGAAACGACCATTTGCACATCCAGTTCATCCGTCGGGCTTCAAAATCTGAATTTAATAATACAAAATGAGTAAGTTACAGATAATCCAAAATGTTACAAAGATATCATATACTTGATGTAGTTAAAGCTAATAAAGGAAAAGATACCATAATGATGTGGTTGGTGATACAGGGCATTCATGGCAATATTGGTGCTGTATGTCTCCACAGTTGTGATGGCCCCTCCATCAGGTTCAAACAACATCACATTATATTCCTGGCCTGGGACAACCTGAGTAAAAACCATCCACTGATCAGCCTTCATATTCAAGTCTCGAACGAGTGTCAACCAACCACCGCCATACAAGAAGGAATGGACGTATCGACCATAGAGATAATCACTCTCCACCCTAACATTGTAGTCAGTCGTGTTAGTGGAAACCACAACCGAATCAGTACGGGTTGGACCATCCAGATATCTCAGAAAGTCTTCCTGCAATGACTGCATAAGCAGAGATGTGTCTGTCACAGGCACTAAACATCTCCAAAATGGGGCACTCTCGGGTTCATAATTGTGAAACTCCAACCCATCCTCACCATAGCAAGTTACATAAAACACATCCTCACCCTCTTCAACAAAATGTATGTACTCAACATCAGAACATGAGATGTTGTGAATGACAAAATCATTCCACCTTGCTCCCTCAACAACACACTTAAATTCTGAGACTCTCCTTACAACAACTTTCCATCTAACTCCCCCACAGTTAACTAAGAAAATAAAACCATTGCCATGATAGGAACCTCCTAGAACATAATCATTATGCAGTTCTTGTATACGAAAATTAATTTTTAACCATTGTGAATTAAATACTAATAAAACTAGTTTCTTAGAGAAATAACAGCTTGTCAATAATGGTGTTAACTTACAAACTCATCCAAAATATGTTGATCAGGATTGTCTACAGCGCAAATAAATTGATTACCAAACATGGTTATTGCATTAACGATTAAGGTTACAAAAAAATGCAAATACCATTTGAATGAAGTAAAAATCAGTAAATGTGGTTAGCTGGTACGTGTGTTTTTTGAAGAATCACGACTGCTAAGCACCGATTGTATTGTTTGAGATATTGGGTTGAAAGAAGATAGAGCGTTTATGTGTGTTAAACAAGACCCAGTTTTGTTATTTGCAAAAAAATATCCTCGTTAATTTTCGTGAAAGTGAGGTAGCTGAAGTGTGTTAAAGTCGGGAACAATGAAATGACGAAAATACCCTCACGTGCAACGCACGTGAGGGCTCACTAACGGGATAGCAGCATTAAGTTTTGCCTAGCAGCATTAAGTTCTGCCTAGCAGCATTAAGTTTCGAGTTACTAGCATTCACCCAAATTCCAATCCAAACAACTTTTTCTTTGCTTTTCCTACAAAATGTTAGTCTAGAAACACAGAAAATACAAGCCATAACATATGCACAATGATCCCAACATCTAATTATACCTAAATAAATACTTCATGTGATCATATATAATATATTGAATTTAGTCACACAAACACTCAATGTGACTAATAGCAAGGTTAATGATAACGGAGTTCACATTTTGCTATAAATAATAGTCACATGAATATTTCATAATGTGACTATTTTGAATGTATTGGTCACATATAATACCCTTATAATGTGGCCATAAACATCATTTAGATACGCATTTGTGACATGATGTGACTATTGTAAAGCCTATAGTCACATGATCGTGCTTCAATTAAATGTGACTATACACATTAGGATTTGGCAAGCAAACACACACTAAACTTTAGACACACATATTAACTTACGTGACCATATGTACCGAATTTTCGTTACACTTAATCATGTTTTTATGGTTTTGTGTGACCATATAGGACATTTGGACACACTCTTCAAGTGTGTGACATATATTTGTCCCTTTTAAATGCATATCGTGACTAACGCTTCAAACTTACTTTTCAGTTGTCACACATTTCAAATTCATATGTGGCTAAGTATTTAGCAAAGAATAGCAGTCACGTTTAAATAATGTGTGACAAACTTAACTATATAATTTAGCCACATACACAATTACTTCATGTGACCATATATCTATTTTGGTCACACTCTTCAATTGTGTGACATATATTTATCACATATGTATATCTGTAGTGTGACTAATGCTTAAAGCTGATTTGTATCGGTTACACATCCCAAATTAAACGTGACTAAATGATCGAAAAATATTTACCAGTTACCCTCTAGTCACATAAATACACAAATGTGTGACATATATCTTCCGAAATGGTCACACAAGTCGGATCGAGTGTGGCTGTTTATTTTATTTTCATACATTTAGTCACGTAAATATGTTACAGTGTGACCGTTTGAAATCGACCATGTGTGACGATAGGCCATTTTTGTACTATTGCAAAATCTAGAACGTAGGACTAGGTCTGATTATGGGTCAAGAAGGTCGGTAGGACAAGTACTTAGGACTAGGTCAAACTATGGGTCAAGAAGGTCAGTAGGTTCAAGTTCCTTTGCTCATAGACCATCATTTAATCCCAACGATGACGATGATGTGTCTCATTTTGAAGGAACTTCACGTGTCAGTACCCCATCTTCGGTCACCTATGTCAACTCCCTACCATCCGGGTACCCTCAAGTCTTTCATGATCTTCCTTCTGAGGATCAGAACTGTGACAACTTTTCAGCTTGCCAAACCCAAATCATGAACATGAAACATCAATTAAGGGATGAGAGTCGAGGTGCATGGAAGTCAATTGGAAAGGGAATTTGCAAGATATTGGGGAAGAAAAAGTAAATGTCAAATATCTTATAATATATCATTTGTTTGTGGAATATGTTTTAATCTTCCTGAACACTATGTTTGATGTATATTTGGATAATTGCTACTATGGTCGTTAACTCTATGTTGATGGTATTAGGTGATCTTTTCATGGTTTTATCATCTAATAAAATCCATCATTATTTGTTAGTCTGTATGATTATAAACTTGCTCTATCGAATGAATGTATGACTGTTATAATTATTGGATTAGTGTTATTGCATGCTTACTCGTTAAACTAGCACTTAAAATAGGGTTATAAAGTTTTATGCTGCTATGAATTACACAAGAACAGTCTGCAGGTGCAGGTTTACTGAAATGGAAAACTGGGTTGAAACCTGAGACTCTACTGCCGGCGGTCCCTTATCAAAGTAGCGGTCCCTTAACAATAACGTATCGTCCAACATTTAAGGGACCGTCAGCCCTTTTTCACGGGTTCCTGCTTGTTTCTCATTCCTTGCAAACCTGGTGCCCTATTGCATGATTTTCACCACCATTTCCTATATTAGCAAAACATTTGTATGTGCTTACAATTTCCTAATGCATGCTTTAACCATTCCATAATCCCTCTTGGTTACTTAAACATCCATGCTTCATACTAATCCTCATCATCTTCATCATCCCCCATATCCTCATCTTAAACAATGAGGTCTCCTTCAACATCCTTGTCCCTATCAAACAAAAGGCCTAAGATCAATCTTACACCTCCATGATAACATCAAATAAGCCTGTGATTTAAGTGTTAATTTCCTCCTTAATTGCTCATCTTTTGTATTCATATGTTAGGATATATACTCTTATTTGTTTATATTCTGTTTTCAGGGCAAAGATGAGTAAAGGAACGAAGAAACGCGGTAATGGAAGGACTTAAGAGAAAATACAAGAAGTATGCGGATTCTACACTAACTACGGCGTAGAGGTGTCATCTACCTACGCCGTAGCAAGGACTTATGAAGACTACGGCGTACCTCAATCCATGACTACGGCGTACTGATCTACTAAAGGGCTCTACGGAGTAGCTCCACCTACGGCGTAGACCCCAAATTGAGGCAGTAAAGAACTCACATGGCCAAAGAAGAAGTTACGGCATAGTTCCCCTAATAACTACGCCGTAGAAGCATCCAAGGAAGAAACTACGCCGGTAGCACTTGATCAAGCTACGGCGTTGTCAATATTTACAAAGGCTATGACGTAGCAACTAAATCAGATACGCCGTAGCAAAGTCTGGCCTATAAATACCAGCCCTAATTCCGAGTTTATTCATTGACTTTTCACCACACAGAAGTTGGGAGAAACTCAGGGAACAGGAGGAACGAAGTTCTAGCCATATACAAGTCATTTCCAAGGGAGGATTCACACACCAATCATAAGTTTATTCATACCTTTATCTTGTATTTGATTCATGTTTACATTTGTAATAACTCAACATTGTTTACTGCAACTATGAATATGAGTGGCTAAACACCTCTTGGTGTTAGCCTAGTTATCAAATTGTTATTGTTATGAGTTATTTTTCTATGCATCTATTGTCTATTGTTTGTATACTTTCATGGCGAGTCTTACGACACTCTAGTTCTGGTAGTGTTGAGCATTGGTATTTCCTTGGAGGCTTGGTGAATTAACCTTAGTACCCAAGCCGATGGGGATGTGACTTGGTGATAGCAATATCACCATACATGTGCGAATTAACCCTAGGACCACCTACCAATGTGGTACGCTTAAAGGAGCTAGAGGGGGTGTAAGATCTGACCATACCTCATCCCGCTAGATTTTTCCATGTTAGTAGAGGTACTTAATGACTCTTGCATCTTTGTAGGTTCACGCCGCCCGATGAACTCTCGTCTTTACAATAGGCAGGAATAGGACAAGGTGTAAGATAGATTTAGGTTATTTAACCCTATGATCCTGAATGAGTATAACCCCCAGACGATATGATAAGATGCACTTATAGAAAACTAATCATAATAATAACAAGAGTAGTAATTAGGTTAGCACCACTTCTCCTTATTTGATTCTCTTCCATTTATTTACTTGTTTTGTTATTTACATTTCTTAGTTAATTAATCNTGCAAACCTGGTGCCCTATTGCATGATTTTCACCACCATTTCCTATATTAGCAAAACATTTGTATGTGCTTACAATTTCCTAATGCATGCTTTACCCATTCCATAATCCCTCTTGGTTACTTAAACATCCATGCTTCATACTAATCCTCATCATCTTCATCATCCCCCATATCCTCATCTTAAACAATGAGGTCTCCTTCAACATCCTTGTCCCTATCAAACGAAAGGCCTAAGATCAATCTTACACCTCCATGATAACATCAAATAAGTCTGTGATTTAAGTGTTAATTTCCTCCTTAATTGCTCATCTTTTGTATTCATATGTTAGGAAATATACTCTTATTTGTTTATATTCTGTTTTCAGGGCAAAGATGAGTAAAGGAACGAAGAAACGCGGAAATGGAAGGACTTAAGAGAAAATACAAGAAGTATGCAGATTCTACACTAACTACAACGTAGAGGTGTCATCTACCTACACCGTAGCAAGGACTTATGAAGACTACGGCGTAGCTCAATCCATGACTATGGCGTAATGATCTACTAAAGGGCTCTACGGAGTAGCAACTCTCCACCTATGGCGTAGACCCCAAATTGAGGCAGTAAAGAACTCACATGGCCAAAGAAGAAGTTACGACGTAGTTCCCCTAATAACTACCCCGTAGAAGCATCCAAGGAAGAAACTACGCCCGTAGCACTTGATCAAGCTACGGCGTAGTCAATATTTACAAAGGCTACGACGTAGCAACTAAATCAGATACGCCATAGCAAAGTCGGGCCTATAAATACCAGCCCTAATTCCAAGTTTATTCATTGACTTTTCACCACACAGAAGTTGGGAGAAACTCAGGGAGCAGGAGGAACGAAGTTCTAGCCATATACAAGGGAGGATTCACACACCAATCATAAGTTTATTCATACCTTTGTCTTGTATTTGATTCATGTTTACATTTGTAATAACTCAACATTGTTTTACTGCAACTATGAATATGAGTGGCTAAACACCTCTTGGTGTTAGCCTAGTTATGAAATTGTTATTGTTATGAGTTATTTTTCTATGCATCTATTGTCTATTGTTTGTATACTTTCATGGCGAGTCTTACGACACTCTAGTTCTGGTAGTGTTGAGCATTGGTATTTCCTTGGAGGCTTGGTGAATTAACCTTAGTACCCAAGCCGATGGGGATGTGACTTGGTGATAGCAATATCACCATACATGTGCGAATTAACCCTAGGACCACCTACCAATGTGGTACGCTTAAAGGAGCTAGAGGGGGTGTAAGATCTGACCATACCTCATCCCGCTAGATTTTTCCATGTTAGTAGAGGTACTTAATGACTCTTGCATCTTTGTAGGTTCACGCCGCCCGATGAACTCTCGTCTTTACAATAGGCAGGAATAGGACAAGGTGTAAGATAGATTTAGGTTATTTAACCCTATGATCCTGAATGAGTATAACCCCCAGACGATATGATAAGATGCACTTATAGAAAACTAATCATAATAATAACAAGAGAAGTAATTAGGTTAGCACCACTTCTCCTTATTTGATTCTCTTCCATTTATTTACTTGTTTTGTTATTTACATTNCTACGGCGTAGTCAATATTTACAAAGGCTACGACGTAGCAACTAAATCAGATACGCCATAGCAAAGTCGGGCCTATAAATACCAGCCCTAATTCCAAGTTTATTCATTGACTTTTCACCACACAGAAGTTGGGAGAAACTCAGGGAGCAGGAGGAACGAAGTTCTAGCCATATACAAGGGAGGATTCACACACCAATCATAAGTTTATTCATACCTTTGTCTTGTATTTGATTCATGTTTACATTTGTAATAACTCAACATTGTTTTACTGCAACTATGAATATGAGTGGCTAAACACCTCTTGGTGTTAGCCTAGTTATGAAATTGTTATTGTTATGAGTTAGTTTTCTATGCATCTATTGTCTGTTGTTTGTATACTTTCATGGCGAGTCTTACGACACTCTAGTTCTGGTAGTGTTGAGCATTGGTATTTCCTTGGAGGCTTGGTGAACTAACCTTAGTACCCAAGCCGATGGGGATGTGACTGGGTGATAGCAATATCACCATACATGTGCGAATTAACCCTAGGACCACCTACCAATGTGATACGCTTAAAGGAGCTAGAGGGGGTGTAAGATCTGACCATACCTCATCCCGCTATATTTTTCCATGTTAGTAGAGGTACTTAATGACACTTGCATCTTTGTAGGTTCACGCCGCCCGATGAACTCTCGTCTTTACAGTAGGCAGGAATAGGACAAGGTGTAAGATAGATTTAGGTTATTTAACCCTATGATCCTGAATGAGTATAACCCCCAGACGATATGATAAGATGCACTTATAGAAAACTAATCATAATAATAACAAGAGAAGTAATTAGGTTAGCACCACTTCTCCTTATTTGATTCTCTTCCATTTATTTACTTGTTTTGTTATTTACATTTCTTAGTTAATTAATATTTACAATCTATACCCCTTTTACACGTGACACTAAACTTAGATAGACTCCACAAACATAGCTCTTGGGACGACTTCGGCTTTACCATCTAGGTATACCTCACACGACCGGGTACACTGCCCGATAGTGCATTAGGTAGACCTTAGGTAAACGAGACACTTATAAACATTAAAACCTGGTCGGTAAAACCTGCATCAAGTTTTTGGCGCCATTGCCGGGGAGCTATTAGGATTTTATTTAAGTTTTTAATTTTAATTTTTATTTTCAGTTTCTCACGATCATTTTCAAGTTTCAGGTACCATGGGAGAAATTGACATCGAAAACCTCACGCTTGAAGAGTATTTAGCTCTAACGCGAGAAGAGCAAGGGCCTGGTTTAGTTAGGCCAGCTATTGGGGATGACGTTCAGTTTGAAATCAAGAATCAATTCATAAGGGAACTACGAAAAGACCCATTTTCAGGAAGCAAGACGGAAGATGCTCCCGAGCACATTGTTAGTTGGTTCAACATTCCGGGAATATCTCATGATGCGATTATGCTCAGAGTATTCCCGATGACATTAACCGGAGGAGCCAAGAGATGTATCGATAGGTTACCAACAGGGACGGTGAACACTTGGAATCTACTAAAAAGCATTTCATCCAAAGATATTGCCCTCCTTCAAGGACGACAAAGCAGCTTGAAGATATTCACAACTTCAAGTAAGATGGAGATGAAACATTGTACCAAGATTGGGATATGTACAATGATCTTTTGTACAAGTGCCCTACTCATGATCTCAACAAGCAGCAAGTGGTCAACATTTTCTACAAAGGGATCAATATCTCCACCTGCCAAATGTTAGATTCTCAGGGACCAATCCCTGGAATGACCCCTGCTCAAGCCTTAAAGGCTATTTAAGACATGGCGGACCACTCACAAAAGTGGCACGAAGGTGTAAGTAGTAGAAGCATTACTAAAAACTTGGATGGAATTACCCTCATCACCAACAAACTCGAAAGCTTGGGGCGTGATATGAAGAAGCTAAAAGAAAACGTTCACGCTATTCAAGTCGGCTGCGAGATTTGTGAAAGACCGCATTTGTCTAAAGATTGTCCTTTGAACGAGGACGATAGAAAAACTGAAGATGTGAAATATGGGGAAGGTACACCATTCCAAGGTTACAACAGTAACAGTTATCGTAAAGGGACATCAGGATACAATCGGCCACCTTACGAGAGACGATCTGACCTTGAACAATCTATCCAAAAATATTTTGATGAATCAGCTAAGAAGCAAATGGAACGGGAAGGATGGCTTAAAAGTTTTCAAGAGGGAACAGTACTTAACCTAAGAAGCCACGATGAAACTGTAAGAGGCGTTGAAACCAAAATTGGGTTATTTACTAATCAAGTATCCAAGGAAGCTGATAATGCTCGAGGAGAATGCTCTAAAAACTCTGGACCATGTAAAGCTATATTTTCTAGTAATGGTCAACCTCTTTACACTCCTTTTGGGTATTCTAATGAAGAGCTTGAATTTTTTGCTAAACCAGATGAGGAGGAATCTGACAATGAAGAAGATTTCGAGGAAGAAATGGACCTTTTCTCTTTAGATGATGAAGAAGGAGAAGAAGTAAAGCTAAACGCCACATGCTCAACAATCATTCAGCATTAGTTGCCTCCAAAAGAGAAGGACCCAGGAAATTTTATTCTCCCTTGTTCAATTGATAGATTGTTTATTAGTAACGCTTTAGCAGATCTAGGAGGCAGTATTAGTATCATGCCATTCTCTATGTACAAACGTTTAAGTTTAGGTCCAATTAAACCAGTTTGCATGACTATAGAAATGGCCGATAGAACAGTTAGCATCCCTAAAGGTATAGTTGAGAATTTATTAGTTAAAATTGATGAATTCACTTTTCCTGTCGACTTCGTCATACTCGACATGGAGGAAGATAGCGAATTACCAATTATTTTAGGAAGACCTTTACTTGCCACTGCCCATGCCATGATTGATGTCTTTAATAAACTAATCTCTCTCACTTTTAATGATAAAAAAATAGTTTTTAATATGGACGAAAGAGGTAGGTGTCATAAATTAGAAACTGTTTATGTCATCAATAATGGCAACGTTAAAATTAATAAGGAAGAGGATTNGGTATTCTAATGAAGAGCTTGAATTTTTTGCTAAACCAGATGAGGAGGAATCTGACAATGAAGAAGATTTCGAGGAAGAAATGGACCTTTTCTCTTTAGATGATGAAGAAGGAGAAGAAGTAAAGCTAAACGCCACATGCTCAGCAATCATTCAGCATTAGTTGCCTCCAAAAGAGAAGGACCCAGGAAATTTTATTCTCCCTTGTTCAATTGATAGATTGTTTATTAGTAACGCTTTAGCAGATCTAGGAGGCAGTATTAGTATCATGCCATTCTCTATGTACAAACGTTTAAGTTTAGGTCCAATTAAACCAGTTTGCATGACTATAGAAATAGCCGATAGAATAGTTAGCATCCCTAAAGGTATAGTTGAGAATGTATTAGTTAAAATTGATGAATTCACTTTTCCTGTCGACTTCGTCATACTCGACATGGAGGAAGATAGCGAATTACCAATTATTTTAGGAATACTTGCCACTGCCCATGCCATGATTGATGTCTTTAATAAACTAATCTCTCTCACTTTTAATGATAAAAAAAATAGTTTTTAATATGGACGAAAGAGGTAGGTGTCATAAATTAGAAACTGTATATATGTCATCAACAATGGCAACGTTAAAATTAATAAGGAAGAGGATTTTTCCCCTGATTTAACTGCGCATGAAATCTTAACCCCTGATCATGGTGATTCGCCTAGTAATTTTTCGCAGGAAAGGGACGAATAGGAGAAGAACTGTGACCCCTCCAACGAGTTACAAGGCGAGGAAGGCACTATTCCTAAATCTAATGCTCAAGGCTCATCAAGAAGAAGGATTATTCCTATAAAAGGAGCAGAAGTTGTAAATGTTATGGGAACGCTAGCCCAGCATGAAAGGAATAATGGGGAAGTAACTAAGAAAAACCATTGGTGTGAGGCCATACCTGTTGACAACGATGTATGGTACGATTTATGGGCGTCTTGCAACCCAAACGCCGATCTTTGCGATGGTGGAAATGATGCTGACAGAGTAGGAAACAATAAACACTTATAGAGTTCTACCAATGATGACAAGAGAAGACTCCTAGAGTGGAATGGGACCATGGTATTTGACGATTGGGTTCAAATCGTCCATGATAAAGTCAGAAGAGATGAAAAACATAAAATCTGGAATGATCTTAATAGAGAAAACATGCCCACCGCAATTATCAAAGAAACTCTACAAAAAGAGGTTAGCCATCACAATTTCACCTCATCACAAATAGAGGAAAACGCAAGCAAAAAAGCGCATTGGTGTGAGCAAGTAAAAACCCGAGATATCAATGGTAATAAAATATGGGCATCTTGTGACCCCTATGAAGACGAGTGCAATGGAGGAAGTAGCATTACACGAGTAAATGATGATGAGTACCTATGGTTTTCAACTAATGACAACCAAAGGATTGAGTTGGAATGGGTTGATAATTTAGGATTTGATGATTGTATTAAGATCAATTATGGAAAAATTGACGCGGCTACTAAGGAAAAAATTTGGATAGGATGTGTGAGCCGGTGAAATCTATGCGAATGTAAGTCAACGATCAAGGAAAGAGGAAGGAGTATAATGATTACATATGGGAAAATGAACAAAACCAATGCAAGAGGGAGGTTGGTGAAGAAAAACTACACCAAAATGGAACGGAGTCCGATGATGATGACATCGACGGGATAATGGATTACCTAGTATTACAAGGAGCTGATGGGTTCACTGATCCTGATGATGAGACCTATGAACAACGACGGTGTAAACTTCTAGGATTACAGTACAAAAAACCTCCACCGATCATTGCAGAAACATATGAGGTGACTCGATATCATTTAGGATCCGATGAAAGATTCTCAAAGGTACGGAGAATTGAGACTAAGGAGTATTGTCGAACTGCCACAAATATTGCTTGGATAAGGCATAACCTACTTAAGGAAACGGATGAGCGTGGGAAAGTCGTTAATCAACCCACTTGAAGGCCGTGGCAGTGAGTCTAACTTAAAGACTCGATAATAAACAAAAGTGCTCTTTCGAGAGACAACCTAAATTATCCTTTTCCTTTCCTTTCCTTTCTTTATTTTGTTAGTTTGGTATGTTTTGTGTTAATAATTTGCAGGTCCTAGAGGAAGCTTTGCGTTGCGGAACAAATTTTTGGACTTTTGCACCAAGAAAAATCCCCATGACTTAGCTATGACGTAGCTCCAACCCTTACTATGCCGTAGCAACCCCCAGGTGTAAGTATGGAAATTTTTAGCAACTACGGCGTAGCAACCCATTTCTGCTACGCCATAGCTTCCTTCTGTACCATAAAAAATTATTATGTTTACAAATCATTATATAAACTTGTATTAGTTTCTAAATAAACTTTGTGGGTGTGTTCCCTGTAAACCCTCACGAGACTTCACTCATCCACTTGGGACACCAAGTGGTTTAAAAGGCTTGTTGCATACACTAAATGCAACCGTGATTCTTACAAAAGTGACTTAGGTTTTTATTTAAATTTTTCTTTTTTAGGTTTTATGCTTTTTGTAGTTGTGTGATTTTAGGAAATTGAAGTTTGCTCATTAGGCGAAGCGAAGGCACGTTTTCCAACATGATCCTTCTATCATTTTCAAGAGCAAATTTCAGGGAAGTTCTCTTTCCAATTCTACTTTTTCCTCTTTATTATCTATTTTAAAAAGGCAATATTTTAGGATTATCACCCAAATAACCTACATGTGTGTGTTTATCGATTAATCGCATTGACTATTCGACCCCCGTGTTAAACCCTTTGTTGCACTCACCTTTAGTGCAAGATACCCCTAGATACACCCTTTTGAGCCTATCCTTTTGTTTCTTACCCATATTATTGTTTTGATACACCTATACACCTTAGCCTACCGTGTAGTCTTGGTTTATGTTTGGGAAGTTGCCACTTGTTCTAGTTTGAGGTTCAAGTCAAGAGATTCAAGAATCACACCTACGTTAAAGACAAATCTTTGAAGATCATGAGAAACCCACTATTGTACATGTATAGTTCATCTCAAGTGGGAGGATATATTTATTTCTTGTTATAAAAAAATGTGAATTTCCGTATGTAGATATGTTCTCTTTGGTGCAACCTTGTATAGCACCGTAATATGAGCTTTGAAAGAATTAGTATCGAAGCGGCCACTTCGGTCATATATGAAGAATGAAGTTGTTGGTTCTTAATCACCAACATGAAGACCAAGTGAGGTGCCCATCATGACGTCCGCTAATGGCACACACTTTTTGCGTTTTGAAGCTTGGACTTTGGATGAACGGCAAGTGGTACCAACTCGGTTATAGGCTAAGACTATTTGCTTTCTTTTTCTTTTACACCATTACTGTGCATCCCATGTCTTATCCTACCCTTTACTTGTGAATCATGCTTAGGTGAAGGATTTGAGCAGTCATTGGTGTCTTGCCCGGCGTTCCGGTCATCTACCATTGCCTTTGTCGCCTTTGCCGTAGTATGTTAGTAACAACACTACACCCACAAGCCTTATATGTGTCCACCCAATATTGCCTTTAAGAATTGTTTCGACCTTAGCTCCAGTGGTAAAGATTTGTGTAACCGCCAAGCCTATGATAGAATACATTCTATGACTGTGCGTTGAGTGATCAACTCGAAATTAACATTTAGATTAGGAGAGAGAGATGAATGTTTGTTCCAGTTTCTTGAGGTGTTCGGCTTTGATATATTCTAGCATAGTAAGTTTTTACACTCATATTTTCCAGTTTCTTGGGAAATATCGTTTTTTAACAATTATTCTAATAAGGTCTACTTGAGGGCAAGTAGAGTTCAAGTGGGGGATATTTGATAACATCAAATAAGCCCATGATTTAATTGTTAATTTCCTCCTTAATTGCTCATATTTTGTATTCATATGTTAGGATGTATACTCTTATTTGTTTATATTATGTTTTCAGGGCAAAGATGAGTAAAGGAATGAAGAAACGCGGAAATGGAAGGACTTAAGAGAAAATACAAGAAGTATGCGGATTCTACACTAACTACGGCGTAGAGGTGTCATCTACCTACGCCGTAGCAAGGACTTATGAAGAATACGGCGTAGCTCAATCCATGACTACGGCGTAATGATCTACTAAAGGGCTCTACGGAGTAGCAACTCTCCACCTACGGCGTAGACCCCAAATTGAGGCAGTAAAGAACTCACATGGCCAAAGAAGAAGTTACGGCGTAGTTCCCCTAATAACTACACCGGAGAAGCATCCAAGGAAGAAACTACGCCTGTAGCACTTGATCAAGCTACGGTGTAGTCAATATTTATAAAGGCTATGGCGTAGCAACTCAATCAGCTACACCATAGCAAAGTCGGGCCTATAAATACCAGCCCTAATTTCGAGTTTATTCATTCACTTTTCACCACACAGAAGTTGGGAGAAACTCAGGGAGCAGGAGGAACAAAGTTCTAGCCACATACATGTCATTTCCAAGGGAGGATTCACACACCAATCATAATTTTATTCATATCTTTGTTTTGTATTCGATTCATGTTTACATTTGTAATAACTCAACATTGTTTAACTGCAACTATCAATATGAGTGGCTAAACACCTCTTGGTGTTAGCCTAGTTATGAAATTGTTATTGTCTATTGTTTGTGTAACGCCCCAACCCGAGAAGGGCTAAAGTGTAACATTATGGTGTCAAATCAGAACACAAGTAAAACGGAGATACAATACTAACACAAAAGTTACAAGAGTTACAAAGGGAACAAAACAAAGTACAAGGTACAAAGGGCAATAACAATGCTAAGCCCAAAACAAAACTACTTCTAAACATCTCTAAGTCCAGCAAGTATCTAACAGGGTGAAGTTTTCTAAGCCCAAAAGCAAAACCTTCGTCCATAACCCAGCTTCCTACTAAACCTGCCGCATGAGAAAAGAAATGCGGCTGAGCTTACAAAGCTCAGTGAACAGATATAACAACAAAGTAATTATGAAACAGAAATGAATACTGAATAAGGTATAAAGGGAATAACAGAATGTAATCAAAGGTAAGTATGAAATAGTAATAAGAGGTAAGGTAAGGGTTAGTCATCAACCACGAGCCCAGAAACAGATATAATGCCTTCATAATAATGCCTTCATAATAATCATAATCATAGTCATAATCACACATAAAACAGCATATGTAGGGGAGACCTACCAGAGTTGTGAAGNCACTTGCATGTCCATGTCCGGTGTCAGTGATGGCACCTCTGACATGGACTCTAAGGGCAGTATGAGATGAATGTTCTGCCAACGTCTTTGATTGAGTCTGCAATGTGAATGGGGGTTAAAAAAGGGGGGGCCCCCGTATGATGCAAGATCCATAGAGAATGATCTGTTTCTGTTTATCTGTTACTGTATCTGGTGATTGATGTTGCGTGCATGCACGTCCTTAGGCCACATTTCTGGGAGCTAAGCTAACTCCACGCCGTATAGAGGACCACACCCCTCATTGATTTTCTGATTATCTGAGAGTCTCCCCTCTAGTATGATTATGAAGAGTATGATCACTGCTTATGATGAAGCAATTATTAATGAAGGCATTATATCTGTTTCTGGGCTAGTGGTTTGATGACTAACCTTACCTTATCTTATTAAACTATTTTCATATACCCTTTGATTACATTCTGTTATTCCCCTTTAAAGTTACCTATTCAGTATTCATTTCTGTTTCATAATGATTTGGTTGTTATATCTGTTCACGAGCCTTTGGTAAAGCTCAGCCGCGATTTCTTTTTTCTTCATGCGGACAGCGGTTTTAGTAGGAAGCTGGGTTATGGACGAAGGTTTTGCTGATATAGAGGCTAATAGAAATTCCACAACAAGTATATAGATAACAATAAGACAGACTTAAGAGATGTTAAGAAAAAGTAGCTTTTGTTTTTTGGGGCCTTAGCATTGGGTTAATAAATCTTAACCTTGTGTACCCATAGAAAATAACTTTGTTTTTTGGGTTTCCCCTTTTTTGTAACTCTTTGGTTAATTTTTGGTGTTAGTATGTATCTCCGTTTTTACTTGTGTTCTGATTTGAAACACCATAAATGTTACACCTTTTAGCCCTTCCCTCGGTTGGGGCCGTTTTTACACAAACAATATGGCAGAACATCACTCTACTACCCTAGAGTCATGTCAGAGGTGCATCACTGACACGGACATGGAACCCCCATGCCTAGTGAAATAAATTTGGCTCGGGTGTCAAACTAGAATAGGTCAAACAGAATAGGTCAACAGAATAGGTCAACAGTATGTCATAAATGACACAGATCATAAGTCATCATAATCAGATCATATCAGAAATCCATATCATAGGTCATATCAAAAGGTCCAAATCAGAAGGTTCAAATCAGAAGGTTCAGATAGCAAAGGTTCATGTCAAGGTTTACAAATGACAAGGTTTATATTCAGAGCTCAAATCCAAGGTTAAGTATCAAAGGTCAATGTTCCAAGCTCCAAAGTCCCATAGTTAATGATTAAAGGGTTATAATGAGAGTTTAAAACAAACGTTCATTTTAGCAGGTTCCCATCACTTGTTTAAAAAAAATTCGTAGTACAACCCCATTCAAAAAGGTTTATAACAAAGGTTTATTTAACAAGGATCTTCCAAAAGATAAAGTTTATAAAAGTGAGCTTTAATAAAGGTTGTCATGAGGTATTCTTTAAAAGTGGTCTTTATGAATTCATAGGAAGTCCCATATAGAAATGGCCTTAAGTCATATTAAAGTATCTTTATAAATAATTTCTCCTTTAAAAGGTTCTATATCACATTTAAGAAAAGAACTTTTACCTCCCGTTATATTATCCCAAAAGAACATTCCAAGTGTCACAAGGGTCTCACCTTCCTTTACAATATCCCAAGAGTACCCAAAGTCTCACAAAGGTTCAAAGGTTAAGGTCACAAAAGGGTTATCGAACGGGTCATAAGAGTTCAAACGGAACCAAAATATGATAGCAAATCGAAGACAAAGTCGAGAGAGAAGAGGTGTGCACTCTTACTGAAAGAGTACGGAATATCTGTACCTTATTCCAAAGCAAATCAGACCAAAGCAAGAACCACANAGCCAAGTACAAAGGATCATAATCAATATCAAACGGAATCATAATACGATAACAAATCAAAGACAAAGTCAAGATAGAGGAAGGGTGCACTCTTACTGAAAGAGTACAGAATATCTGTACCTTATTCAACAGCAAAAGCAAACAAAGATAGACGGATCACAAGACACATAATCACTCCCGCTTCGTGGAACCTATACGAATTAAATACCAAGTATTACTTTACGTTCATATGAATTAGGTTACCCATTTTAGTATGTTTTCCATTTTTAGTAACTTGCCAATTATAGTAACTTCCAAGTTGATTAATTTTCCATATTTAGTAAGTTTAGAGTAACATCCATTAATTAGCCAACTAGTGATTTAGAGATGATAAATAGTTAAATTAAAGGCTTAATATGAGTATCACCATAGTTTAGGGTCTTATATATTATTTTAGCAAAGTATAGGGTTAAAATGTGAAAACCACCAAAGTTTAGGGTTAAAAGTGTTAGATTAGTTTTTAGACTTATGTATGCTTCTTGCTTTAGATTCAAATTACACATGCAAATCTTTACTCCTATTTGTTCACGTAAAATCTCATTTTATTATAAAGAGGACATTACTGATTATCATGTTAGCATACGCATTAGTTCCCCCTTTTTTTCCGTATGAGTCGCTCACACAGATTTATACCGAGACCCGATATCGTTATCAAATCATGCATTAACCAAGCATGCGATAAGAAGCAGAAAATATTCTACTCCATATAAGCTTATAACAGAAGCATGGCCGAAGACGACCCGCACCATTTTTAACTCTTACATTTCAATTCGACCAAAACACAATAACGTGCATGCGACCTCTTTTATATTAGCTTGTTAAGATTAATGAAATTATATTTATGTCATGTATGTCAAAGTCCATATTACAAAAAGAAATGATTCGAGTCAACAGATCATAGGTCGATTTTATTATTTCATGTAGGTAAATATTTTGATTTTATGTGAGTTTCCATTCGAATAGCAAGCATCTCTTTTAAACCGATTTAAATGATTATCAAGACATGAAAATACACGTACACAAGGGGAGCAAACGAGAAGAAAAGAACAAGGTTCGATACAAGATACCTTCTTGATGATCGGTTGGAAGAAACTAAGAATTAACACCCCAAAACCAATACCGAATCCAAGCAAACAAATACTCTCTCGAGCCAGATAACCCACGATCAAACACTACCTTCCTTGAGCCTTCTTTGATTCAGAAAAGATGAGAGAACACAAGAACAAGCCGCCAAATTGTTTTTAGGGTTTTATGAGTTTTGCAAATTTTTTTGAAAATGCCGTTTAATAGAATGGAGATAAAAAGGGAATGAGCGTGTACATATTGAGAGAAAGAAATCACAAATGGCCGAAATTTTCGGGATACATTAACTAGAGGATCGTTATCTTCTAGGAGGTCTTGGAATGGGCCTAGTTTGTGAAATCTTTTATTAGTTAAGGCTCAAATATTATTATCTTGTGATGGTACTATGATTTTGGCCCAAAAGAGATCATACAAAAAAAATATAACGAGTGCATAAAATTCAGTTGTAGCTTTGTGATTTCAAATCAAGTGTTTAGTATATTTAAGTTGCAAGGTATAGTTTAAATGTCTTTTAGTTGTTTGAGATCAAAAGGGTATTTTGGGTATTTTACATGTTCAAAATTTCTTGGTTTTACAACTCTTCCCCTCTAAAAAGAAAATTTCATCCGCGAAATTGAAATGTAACGAAATGAAGACGTATCAAATCATGCAAAACATGAAAACTTGGTTTCTCATGACCTTATCTTGTTGATCAAAATAGCTTCGGATTCTTCAGAAAAGGCAGAACATACTAATTCCAAATCAAAGAGTAATATACTATACGTAACAGATGACGATTGTATCTCTTTAAAAGATATACTAATAGAGATGTGGGATTAGGTAGATATTCCATTCGCGTACAAGGAAATGAACTGATTAGATGAGAATGTATCGAATGATAGCATCACGAAAGTGACATGTATAAGTTTAACTCTTCAGATTCACAAACAGTTTCGTCTTCAAAACAACCTTCCAAAAGGTATTTTCGTAAACTGACAGATCTTGATTCTCATAATCCAAAACTTCATCTTTTAACTCATAACAAGTCATCATGAAACGAATTCATCGAATGTGAGGACTGAGAAGTGTATACATAGCAAGGCATAGGTACAACTCTTCATAGTAATGAATCAAACCCATATAGGCAGAAGATAAGTTGCTCGATAACATTAAATGGCAGTAAGCTCTACAACGAAACTTAGAATTTATCAAGACACAGAAGTCAAACAATCGCGTGACGCGTAACCAAACATATCAAAATGTACGGCGATAAGGTAGATCAAACGTACAGATTAAAAGAATCCTAAAGTCTCACTATTCGCAGATCGTCGCAAACGAAAACAGAAATCTAAGTTTCCACTAAGGCACTTCTCGAGACATCCTATGAACACAATAAGTGCACGTTATATGATGTAAGTATTATCACGTTGGCCAGACGTCATAATACTAGCATCATATAAATATGCCCTCATGATGATCATACTCTATCTCAATTAGTGAAGCAAATCTACTAATCCACCTAACAGTCCATCTAACTCCTGGGTTAGACCTAATCAAAGATCAATAACGAAATGATGTCGAACAAAACAAACGAAGCTCGGAAGGACGTAACAAAAATCAAGCCATCATCATCAGAAAGACACATGTCGCTAAGGCATCAATTCCTCCATCACAATGTTCGTTTCAAGAATTTGCCTCTTTAGAATCTTCTTATGTCCGAGTTATCAATCTTCATCTGTCTTCCTGTCTGAGAGCGAAACGAGATCACTATCTTGAGTTTGGTTCCTCAAGCCTTCTGTAGTTCCTTCTTGGAATGTGACTGAGTAATGTGAATCTCTGGTACGGTCTTTAATCTCCTCATCATCCAGTCTGCTTCCACTCTCAATTCATCTTAGTACAACCAAGATGAATAGGGAAGTGAGACTGTATGTTCTTCATCAGCTCCAGGTTTGCCGTCTTGACCAAGCTCCTGTGTTCTGTTCATCCACTGTTCCGTCTTGCGAGGAATGTCATCAACTCTCCAGGGCAGTCACCGTTGTTTGTCATCTTCAGGTTCTATCCAACTCTATCCTCTGGTGGTAAACTTGGTGGTTCAACAAGAATCATATCCGAAATTTCAGGGTGCCAAAACATAATTCACACGAAAATGTTCATCTCTTGGCGGACAAAGTAGTGTAAGAGAACTTCATAACCGCGAAAGTAACGTACGAGTCTCTAGAGAAAATAATGATAGCAAGAGTTCAAAGATAGGAAATCATGGTAGAGGATTTTTCAAATAGTTCAAAACATCAAAGGTGAGACATGGTAGAACAATCGTCAGCATCTCGAATGCTTAAACAACCAACCATATATCAGAATCAAATCGAAGTTGACTTTCCAAAGAAAGGCAGATTAACATAGCAGATTTTATCGTTCGAAAAGGAAAGAGATATTCTCATACTCGTGGTTAAACACCACCAGACTTCTCAGAGATGGAAAAGATGAGTAAAACAAAATCAAATAACTTTAGGAAGCTTACATGAGATTTACCAAAAGCAAGATACGAACAGAGAGTGCTTCAAACACGTCATCGCCATGTAGATTCTCAGAATGCCCAAAGAGGTGTCACAAGGATCAACAAACAGATCAAAGATCAAAGATAAAATCAAAATAGAGTTATGCATTAACATGCAATCTTAAATTCCTTCCAACTTACTGGTGGTAAACTTAGATGGTGCAAAATCTCTAATTCCAAAAAGGCATAGCTAAACGTAAGGCACGAAACAGAGTAATGCGGAAGCAAGATACATAAGCAGAATCTTAGAGTCTACCATTCCTTATCGGTCAAAACTTAAGTTCATATAGGGGATTCCTAAAGCAAGTTCTCAAAGCGGTTTCCTATGTTCCTACAGTGGAAGCCTAATGGTCCAAAACTCACAGGTCATAGCCTAAGCTCTACGGATGTTGCATCCGCCGATCCAAACCTGTCTCTGATACCATTTTGTAACGCCCCAACCCGAGAAGGGCTAAAGTGTAACATTATGGTGTCAAATCAGAACACAAGTAAAACGGAGATACAATACTAACACAAAACTTACAAGGGTTACAAAGGGAACAAAACAAAGTACAAGGTACAAAGGGCAATAACAATGCTAAGCCAAAAACAAAACTTCTTCTAAACATCTCTAAGTCCAACAAGTATCTAATAGGGTGAAGTCTTCTAAGCCCAAAAGCAAAACCTTCATCCATAACCCAGCTTCCTACTAAACCTGCCGCATGAGAAAAGAAATGCGGCTGAGCTTACAAAGCTCAGTGAATAGATATAGCAACGAAGTAATAATGAAAAAGAAATGAATACTGAATAAGGTATAAAGGGAATAACAGAATGTAATCAAAGGTAAGTATGAAATAGTAATAAGAGGTAAGGTAAGGGTTAGTCATCAACCACGAGCCCAGAAACTGATATAATGCCTTCATAATAATGCCTTCATCATAATCATAATCATATCTTTTCATAATCATATAGAGGGGAGACCTCTCAGATAATCAGAAAATAATGAGGCGTGTCCTCATATGGGTGGAGTAGCTAGCTCCCAGAAATGTGAAGGACGTGCATGCACGCAGCATCAATCACCAGATACAGATAACAGAAACAGATCTATGATGCATCCATACGCCCCTACCCATTCACATGCAGACCAATCAAAGGGACGTGGCAGAACATCACTCTACTGCCCTACAGTCATGTCAGAGGTGCATCACTGACACGGACATGGAACCCCCATGCCTAGTGAAATAAATTTGGCTCGGGTGTCAAACTAGAATAGGTCAAACAGAATAGGTCAACAGAATAGGTCAACAGTATATCATAAATGACACAGATCATAAGTCATCATAATCAGATCATATCAGAAATCCGGTCATATCAAAAGGTCCAAATCAGAAGGTTCAAATCAGAAAGTTCAGATAGCAAAGGTTCATGTAAATGTTTACAAATGACAAGGTTCATATTCAGAGTTCAAATCAAAGGTTCAGTATCAAAGGTCAATGTTCCAAGCTCCAAAGTCCCATAGTTAATGATTAAAGGGTCATAATGAGAGTTTAAACCAAATGTTCATTTTAGCGGTTCCCATCACTTGTTTAAAAAAAGTTCGTAGTACAACCCCATTCAAAAAGGTTTATAACAAAGGTTTATTTAACAAGGATCTTTTAAAAGATAAAATTTATAAAAGTGATCTTTAATAAAGGTTGTCATGTGGTATTTTTAAAAGTGGTCGTTATGAATTTATAGGAAGTCCCATATAGAAATGGCCTTAAGTCATATTAAAGTGTCGTTATAAATAATTTCTCCTTTAAAAGGTTCTATATCACATTTAAGAAAAGAACTTTTACCTCCCGTTATATTATCCCAAAAGAACATTCCAAGTGTCACAAGGGTCTCACCTTCCGTTACAATATCCCAAAGAGTACCCAAAGTCTCACAAAGGTTCAAAGGTTAAGGTCACAAAAGGTTATCGAATGGGTCATAAGAGTTCAAACGAATAACAATAGGATCGTGATTACCGATGAAGCACATCAATCATAGAGCCAAGTACAAAGGATCATAATCAATATCAAACGGAATCATAATACGATAACAAATCAAAGACAAAGTCAAGATAGAGGAAGGGTGCACTCTTACTGAAAGAGTACAGAATATCTGTACCTTATTCAACAGCAAAAGCAAACAAAGATAGACGGATCACAAGACACATAATCACTCCCGCTTCGTGGAACCTATACGAATTAAATACCAAGTATTACTTTACGTTCATATGAATTAGGTTACCCATTTTAGTATGTTTTCCATTTTTAGTAACTTGCCAATTATAGTAACTTCCAAGTTGATTAATTTTCCATATTTAGTAAGTTTAGAGTAACATCCATTAATTAGCCAACTAGTGATTTAGAGATGATAAATAGTTAAATTAAAGGCTTAATATGAGTATCACCATAGTTTAGGGTCTTATATATTATTTTAGCAAAGTATAGGGTTAAAATGTGAAAACCACCAAAGTTTAGGGTTAAAAGTGTTAGATTAGTTTTTAGACTTATGTATGCTTCTTGCTTTAGATTCAAATTACACATGCAAATCTTTACTCCTATTTGTTCACGTAAAATCTCATTTTATTATAAAGAGGACATTACTGATTATCATGTTAGCATACGCATTAGTTCCCCCTTTTTTTCCGTATGAGTCGCTCACACAGATTTATACCGAGACCCGATATCGTTATCAAATCATGCATTAACCAAGCATGCGATAAGAAGCAGAAAATATTCTACTCCATATAAGCTTATAACAGAAGCATGGCCGAAGACGACCCGCACCATTTTTAACTCTTACATTTCAATTCGACCAAAACACAATAACGTGCATGCGACCTCTTTTATATTAGCTTGTTAAGATTAATGAAATTATATTTATGTCATGTATGTCAAAGTCCATATTACAAACAGAAATGATTCGAGTCAACAGATCATAGGTCGATTTTATTATTTCATGTAGGTAAATATTTTGATTTTATGTGAGTTTCCATTCGAATAGCATGCATCTCTTTTAAACCGATTTAAATGATTATCAAGACATGAAAATACACGTACACATGGGGATCAAACGAGAAGAAAAGAACAAGGTTCGATACAAGATACCTTCTTGATGATCGGTTGGAAGAAACGAAGAATTAACACCCCAAAACCAATACCGAATCCAAGCAAACAAATACTCTCTCGAACCAAATAACCCACGATCAAACACTACCTTCCTTGAGCCTTCTTTGATTCGGAAAAGATGAGAGAACACAAGAACAAGCCGCCAAATTGTTTTTAGGGTTTTATGAGTTTTGCAAATTTTTTTGAAAATGCCGTTTAATAGAATGGAGATAAAAAGGGAATGAGCGTGTACATATTGAGAGAAAGAAATCACAAATGGCCGAAATTTTCGGGATACATTAACTAGAGGATCGTTATCTTCTAGGAGGTCTTGGAATGGGCGTATTTTGTGAAATCTTTTATTAGTTAAGGCTCAAATATTATTATCTTGTGATGGTACTATGATTTTGGCCCAAAAGAGATCATACAAAAAAATATAACGAGTGCATGAAATTCAGTTGTAGCTTTGTGATTTCAAATCAAGTGTTTAGTATATTTAAGTTGCAAGGTATAGTTTAAATGTATTTTAGTTGTTTGAGATCAAAAGGGTATTTTGGGTATTTTACATGTTCAAAATTTCTTGGTATTACAGTTTGTATACTTTCATGGCGAGTCTTAGGACACTCTAGTTCTGGTAGTGTTCAGCATCGGTAGTTTCTTGGAGGCTTGGTGAATTAACCCTAGGACCCAAGCCGATGGGGATGTGACTTGGTGATAGCAATATCACCATACATGTGTGAATTACCCCTAGGACCACCTACCAATGCGATACGCTTAAAGGAGCTAGAGAGGGTGTAAGATCTGACCATGCCACATCCCGCTAGATTTTTCCATGTTAGTAGAGGTACTTGTGGAAAACTAGAAGGGGGGGGGGGTTGAATAGTTTTACGTCTTTTTAATTTATAAAAACTTTGGTTATGAAAACTTCGATTCTAGCTTTATGTGATCTCAACTTACTTACACAATGATAAACAACTATGTCTACAAAAGTATATAATGACGAATACGTAAGTAAGTAAATAAAAGGATAGAGATAGAAAGATAGCACCGCAAGACAAAGGATTTATAGTGGTTCGGAGAAACCTTACACACCTTTGGTTACTAGAGAGTTTTCTTCACTATGTCAACAAGCTCCCTTATGGCGGAGAAACCTTACACACCTTTGCTTACACCGTTTAAAGACACCAAGCAAAATGTCGAGTCCTAATACTAGCTAGAACCAATCTCACAACTCTTCACGACTAATTACAACTTCTACACAACTTATGCACACCACAACTTCTACACAACCACTAATCCTACTTCACAACACTACTTATTCTTCACTACTTCTCTTCAGAACAATTACTAGGAAATCACCTAATTATAACCACACTACACCTTTATACACAATATATACAACTACTAATAATATCTACAATACTTCTTTAACTTGTTGTTGAAGGAGTATTCTTCTCTTGCACTTTGGATGATGAGGAAATGAATCACTTGAAACAAAGACCTATAATCTTATGATGAAAGGATTTAGAAGGATGTTTAGAAAGGATTTGGACTGAAAATATTCGTGCAAAAGGTGAGGAAAAAATGCAGGATTGAACCTGTATTTATAGGCAAAGAAACCTGACAACAGGATCGTGCCGACCCCCTTAAATGGTGGCCGACCCCCTTGAAATTAAGGGGACCGCCCTTTACAATTAAGGGGCCGCCCTCCTGTAACGGCCATTTTTCTTTGTCTTTTCTGGGGATAGTTTATTTGGTGAAAAATTAACTGATTTTGGTTAAAAGTTTGAATTCATATATTTGTTATGAATTAAACATTTTATTTAATTACCAAAAGTGTTTTTTAAAAATATATAATATGTTTATATGATTTAATAAACTTTGTAATATTAAAATAAAAGTCCCTTTGATCATAAAATGTATTAGACATTTGTTTATTCATACTTTAAGTGATATTATTGGATGATATGATATTTGTAACTAAATACTTGTTTACGTAGTAATTTTACGTTTAATGTTTTTACATTTTGTGATCGTCAAAACATTGGGATATCGAAAAATATCAATAACGTTTTACGCATTATTTATATCAACAATCTCCCCCTTTTTGATGATTACAAAATCTAAACTCATTGAAACAAAAATTAAGATATAAGTATTTAGTGAATTTATATCATTTCTCCACTTTTTTGTTAGCATCAAAAAGGTTTTTCCCATGAGCTTGGATCTCCCTCTTGACGTATACTCCCTCTCGTTTTGAGGTCATAAGAAAAATCGAGACATGGAATGCTTGCAAAAATATTTAGAGCACAAGCAATATACAATGCATATAGTACAAGAGAACTAAATATAAATTCATGGAAATAAAACATAAGATGCATTCATTAATAGAATTATTGAAATAGATTATGTTAAAAACATAATCTTTGATACATGAGCATATATTTATGATTTTTTTAGCAAACTACACTAGAAAATGCTAAGTTGCCAACTTGAGGTCTCTTGGACTTGCTTGGGGTACAAAAGGTTTTGTTGATTTTATTGGGAAGTATGGAGGTTTGGTTTAGTGATTTGATGGTGATGGGTATGGAGTGGAAGGATTGGTTCTAAGGATATTGTATTGAATTAGTGGAGGTATTGGATGAGGACGAGTGAGGAGATATTCAATCCAAGAAATATCTTCACTTAAGTAGAGAATTTGTTTTTGTATGAAGTAGCAACAAGGACAATAGTAGGTGTGGTTGGTGACTTGATCCAAATTGAGTGAGTGAGGTAAACAATTTGAATATGGAGATGAGGGAGGTTTGTCCAAGTTGCGTTGTGCAAGATGCATAGCATTGAGATCACGAAGATCATGAATTACATTGAGTTCTTCACAGAATTTTTGCTTTTTCGTGGCATTATGGAATGAACCATTTGGTTGAAGTGGATGGAGTGGGGTTGTGTAGTTTTGAGTGAAGTTATTGGAGGTGTAGTTTGATGATTGACCAAAGATATATGGATCATTGTAGTTGGATGAAGGTTGAGATGTGTGACTTGGAATGATGGTGGATGTTTGGCCACTATTGTATGGTTGGTAGTGTGGTTCATAGAGATGACCTTGTGGATTAGGATTGAAGTTGGGGAAGTAAGTGGTTGGAGGTGTTGGTTGTTTTTTAATTCCTTTGGTTGTGGTAGCATTGTTTTGAGTGCTTGTTCTTCTCCTCCAAGTGGGGTTTTCGGTCATCCTTGCTAGCGTTGAGGCTTTTGATTTTGGTTTGTTGGGAGAGGTCATGGTGGAGTGAGTGATGATTTATGATGATGAGGGGTATTTATAGTGTGATGATTATGTGTTTATGGAAGGATAATATGTGCTGGATTTGATGGACAAAATGTGTTTGTGAATTCACGGAAATGAGGAATCAAAATAGGGTGAAATGGGCTAAAAGCAAAAAGCAAACAACAAACCTCGACCTACAGATGGCTGGCCCCCTTAATTAATGGCCGGTCCCCTTAATTTTAAGGGGGCCTCCCCTTTGATTTATGGGGGCCGCCCATGCCTGTTGCCAGAAGCAGGTTTTTGGTAAAGTTTTTCTGGAAAGATGTTTGTTTTGGGGTTTAGTTTTGGGCAAGACCAACTCTTTAGACAACTAGGCAAGCATTTTCATAGTGGAATTTACATGAAAAGCATATATGCTAGCAAATTATCATATAATCATAATTAAGCAAGCATGCTAAGCCAATAAAACAATTAAGCAATTAACATTACTTAAAGCAACTAACTTAGTGTGAGGGCAACTATTAGTGAGACACTAGTGATGGAACAAATGTGATAATGAAGTTCTTGATTTTGTTCTAGTGTGTGCCTATATGAAACGAATGTGGAGTAAAGATTGCTTCGACTCCTATGAAAAACAAATTATCCTAAGAAACAATCTTTAGTCTCCTTGAATTAACTTTGCTCACTTCTAAGTGTCATATATAAGTATATATTGGATTATATACATATAGATAACGAGAGTGAGACTATTATGCATGATTTTGAAAGAAACGTTTTTATCATTATTCAACAATGAGTTTTCCTAATCGTGAAAATGATTTTGAAATGAATTGAGGTTTTTCCTTGAAAATATAATTATGCAAACAAAATGTCTCAATTCCTGATTTTGTGCAAAATAGAATCCTGGACTCAGATTTGAGAAGAAAGAAAAAGAAGAAAAGTAAAAAAGTTCAGAATCTCAGATGGCCGGCCCCCTTAAAGTGAGGCCGGTCCCCTTAAATTTAAGGGCGCCACCGTTATTAATTTAAGGGGTCCGCCCATTTGACAAAAATATTTTTCCAGAATCTTGATATTTCAGAATTTTAAGAAAGTTCAATCAATTTGTTCCATCATTCCTAATCCTAAACGCAAGTGGTTAAATAATTCACGCTTAAGGGGTTTAGTAAATATGTCGGCAATGTTATCTTCCGAAGCAACCTTTTCTATTGTTATGTTTCCTTTTTGCACATTATCCCTAAGGAAGCGATGACGTATTTCTATATGTTTAGTCCTAGAGTGTTGAACAGGGTTTTTACTTAAATCTATAGTTCCTTTGTTATCGCACATAATAGGGACATTTTCTAACCTAATGCCATAGTCTACAAGAGCTTGTTTCATCCATAGTGCTTGTTGACATGCCTTTCCGGCGCTTACGTATTCGGCTTCGGTGGTAGAAATAGCAAGAGCGGTTTGCTTCTTCGAAAACCAAGATGTTAGACAACATCCCTTTAACGTGCAAATACCGCTAGTGCTCTTTCTATCTACGAAGTCTCCCGCATGATCCGAATCCGCATAGACAATGGTTTCTATGCCGGATCCCTTAGGATACCATAATCCTAAGTGTATAGTGCCTTTAATGTATCGGAAGATACGCTTAACCGCTTCTAGGTGAGAGGTTTTGGGATCCTCTTGAAAGCGAGCACAAAGGCAAACACTAAACATGATATCGGGTCTACTTGCCGTTAAGTATAGTAAACTACCTATCATTCCTCTATACTTAGTGTTATCTACGGACTCACCTTCTTCATCTCTTGTGAGTTTAATTTCCGTGGACATGGGTGTCTTAAGTGGCTTAGAGTCTTCTAGTCCAAATTTCTTAAGCATTTCCTTAATATACTTAGATTGATTAAAAAATATTCCATCTTCTAATTGTTTTATTTGTAATCCTAGGAAGAAGTTTAGTTCACCCATCATACTCATCTCAAACTCATCATGCATGATTTTGGCAAATTCATCACACATTTCTTGACAAGTCGATCCAAATATAATGTCATCGACATATATTTGAACAATGATGATATTTGGGTCACTTCTTTTAGTGAAGAGAGTGTTGTCTACCATTCCCATGGAATAATTATGTTTAACCAAGAATGCTTTTAGTCTATTATACCAAGCCTTTGGAGCTTGTTTAAGACCATATAAAGCTTTCTTTAGTTTGTAAACATAATCAGGTTTTGCGAAGTCAATGAATCCTGGAGGTTGTGCCACATATACCTCCTCATTGATAAAACCATTAAGGAATGCACTCTTCACATCCATTTGGTATAACTTAAAGTCTAGGGCGCAGGCGTAGGCTAAGAGTATTCTAATGGATTCTAATCTCGCTATAGGGGCATAGGTTTAGTCAGAATCAATTCCTTCATGTTGATTATAACCTTGGGCGATTCCCAATCTAGCTTTATTCCTAGTTACTATTCCATTTTCGTCTAATTTATTTCTAAATAGCCATTTGGTTCATATTATGGTAAGATTCCTAGGATTTGAGACTAGTTCCCAAACATCATTTGTTTTAAATTGATTTAATTCTTCTTGCATAGCCATAATCCAACTTTCATCCTTTAAGGCTTCATTTATATTCTTAGGTTCTATTGTTGACACAAAACAAAAGAAGTTATTTTTATCTTGAGCTTGTGATCTAAGTGTTCTTTGATTTAGGTTGCCTATAATGTTGTCTAATGGGTGTGACTTAGATTCCTTAATATTTACAACCTCATTTTCTTCTAATGTTTCTATTTCGTTATCATTTCCTAAAGGCTTATTTTTACTAACCTCAATAGCTTCTTCCTCAATCACATCATCATCTTCTAAAGGCAAGGTTTTAGGTGGTGGAGTAATTTCGTCAAAGGTTACATTTAAGGATTCTTCTACTTTCATAGTCTGTTTATTTAAGATTATGTATGCTTTACTATTTTGTGAATATCCTAGAAAGATTCCTTCGTATGACTTAGGGTCGAACTTAGTGAGATAATCCTTTGTATTAAGAATAAAACATTTACTTCCGAATACCTTAAAGTAGCCTATATTTGGTTTTCTACCTCTTAATAACTCATATGGAGTTTTTCCTAAAATTCGTCTAATAGACACCCTATTAAGTATATATGTTGAAGTATCTACCGCATGACACCAAAATTTTTGTGGAATGGATTGCTAATTTGACATAGCTCTACTCATTTCTTGTAAAGACCTATTTTTCCTTTCTACTTCCCCATTTGATTGAGGAGTACGTGGAGCGGAAAAGTTGTGAGATATTCGATTTAAATCACAATATTTTCCGAATGGTACTTCATTATCAAATTCCCTACCATGATCCGTCCTAATTGAAACTATAGAGCATCCTAGCTTATTTTGTATCATTTTAATAAATCTCTCAAATTTTTCAAAGGCTTCGGTTTTATCACTTAGGAACCTAGTCCACGTGTATCGTGAATAGTCATCTACTATAACTAAGGTGTAGCGGTTGCCACCATAGCTCCGCACCGCGGATGGACCGAAGAGGTCCATGTGAAGTAGTTCTAAGCATCTAGTAGTGGATACTATATTTTTAGCTTTGTGACTAGCATGTGCTTGTTTTCCTATTTTACAAGCGTTACAGAAATGTTGATTATATCTTAGACTAGGCAAGTTTCTAACTAGTTCCTTACATACTAAAGATTGTATTTGTTGCATGTTTGCATGACCTAATCTCCTATGCCACAAAGTGGAGTTTTCATCTAAAGTTGCAAGGCATATCCTATCTTCCGATTTATCTCCTAGTTTCATAACGTATACGCCTCCTTTCCTAATTCCTCTACCTATAACCTTATCATCCTTAATAATTACACTATTCTTATCCGTAAAAGTAACCATACACTTATTGTCACATATTTGACCTACACTAAGCAAGTTATATGTTAAGTTATCTACATGTTCAACATTTTCAATAGTTAGGGAGTCTTGAGAGATCGTACCTTTGCCTATGATTTTTCCACGACGATCACTACCAAAAATAATGTTACCTCAATTGTATGCTTTGTATGTAGAAAACAACTTGCGATTCCCCGTCATGTGTCTTGAGCATCCGCTATCCTTTACCCATTCATCGGGCTGCAAATTAATTCCTAGGAATATTTCATTTGATGCTTGAGCGACGAAACATCCTTGTTTAGTCTTTTTGTCTTCATCATCAAATCTTTTCCTTCGGGCTGTTCTCCTTTTGTCTTGTGCTCTTTGTCGCTTTTTAATAAGTCTTTTGAATTCTTTAACAACCTTTGCATATTCTTCGTCTTCACTTTCGAACTAGAATCATCATCGTCACTTAGTTCCTTCTTGGTCGTCATCTCTATACAATCTTCTTGTTCACTCTTGTCATGACTCATGTTGTTTTCGGCATCATTACCTTCACACAAAAGATTTGAACTAGTAGCACTTGTACTCATTTCAACTAAATATTTGTCTACTATACTTTCTTTTGATACTATCTTATGTGCAAGTTTTTCTTTGGCTTGACATTCTTCTTGATGAAATTTTGAAAGACTTTTCCACATGTCGTTTGCCGTTTGACAAAAAAATATTCTTTCATACTCAACTCTTGGTAGAGCTTTGTATAAAATAAATTTTGCCAAGTTATTTTGTTTTTCAAAAATAGTTTTTATTGATTGAACATCACCAATTGAAATGACATGCCAAAGATCATAGTCTATTGATTTCACATAACTTTCGAATCGATTTTTCCATTCAAGAAAACTTACATTTTCAAGAAATGGTGGTTTGAAAATAATTTTCCCTTCTAAATATTTTTCCATTTCCATAGATCGATTTCAAGTTTTAAAATACAATATATTTTAAAAATCTTGTTTGACGAGGCTCTTGATACCAATTGTAGAAAACTAGAAGGGGGGGGGGGGTTGAATAGTTTTACGTCTTTTTAATTTATAAAAACTTTGGTTATGAAAACTTCGATTCTAGCTTTATGTGATCTCAACTTACTTACACAATGATAAACAACTATGTCTACAAAAGTATATAATGACGAATACGTAAGTAAGTAAATAAAAGGATAGAGATAGAAATATAGCATCGCGAGACAAAGGATTTATAGTGGTTCGGCTACGAATCTCCTCTTCGTCCTACTCCACTCCCCGAGCACCTAACTCGAGAGTTTTCCTCACTATGTCAACAAGCTCCCTTATGGTGGAGAAACCTTACACACCTTTGCTTACACCGTTTAACGACACCAAGCAAAATGTCGAGTCCTAATACTAGCTAGAACCAATCTCACAACTCTTCACGACTAATCACAACTTCTACACAACTTATGCACACCACAACTTCTACACAACTCCACTAATCCTACTTCACAACACTACTTATTCTTCACTACTTCTCTTAACAACAATTACTACTAAATCACCTAATTATAACCACACTACACCTTTATACACAATATATACAACTACTAATAATATCTACAATACTTCTTTAACTTGTTGTTGAAGGAGTATT
>LBNU01032584.1:122102-134771 GCA_014162995.1 Artemisia annua
AGGTTTAGTGCAGTGCGTCACTGGGTCCATGACATCTTATCTTCAATACCGATGTTCCCTGAGTAACAATCAGTAGCATATGAATTGAACCCGGTTTCTGCCCTAAGGTTGAATAATTGGAGGGCTATTTCTTTTCACCCTTTCTCATTTCATTTCTTTTTAATTCTTCAACCCCTTCAGTGCTTACCGAGACTTCATCACTAGAACCTTGTTGGGTTTGTTCCAGTCCTAGCTCAATCTCAGTCGGCACTCTTCCATTTCTCACTTTTCTGCTTTTTTTCAATCATTCCTAAGGACTTCTAATCTATCTATTGGATTGTCCCTAGGAAGATCCCTCCGGTTCTGGTGGATCATGGGAGCATATACCTAACCTTACCATCCTTATAACTCCATGCATTTAAAATAAAGTGGTCGGTCTTTTGGTATCTTTCCACAATCGCCATATAACCAAATCATTGAAAATTCTCTCAAAGTGTTTATGATTAAGAAACACATTTTGTTAACACTTTGAGAGTTTTATTATTTTTCAAATGCTCCCCCTCAACATGTGCTCATAGGTAAAGAAAGAAATTTGCACATGTCGGGGTGAGTTGCACTTTTTGAATTGATCTATTCTTAATAGACATATACCCTAGGGACACGTTTACATTGCTTAGTTAAAGGGATCCATTATCAACTTTTAGGTGATAACTAGCCCTAATAACTAACTTGAAGTTGTTAACATTCCTTAAAAGGAAGTTAGACCCGTCAAAGTATATATCTAAGAAGAGTTTCTCGAAACGGTACTTTCTACTTTGACTAGTCCTCTTCGAGACACGTTTACATCACTGGTAAACCAGCTTGAAATTATTACCCAGCCAGGACTAGTCTTTTCGATTCACGACTTTACATGTTTCGTCAATTCATGAGTCAATTCTGATTCATAAACGATTCACGGTTTCTACTTATTATTGTAAAAACACGTGAAAGACTCTTAGCCACTTGCTCCCCCTCAATATGTGCATATTGATTGATTCAATTTAAAAGTTATTAAAACTTTGGCACATATGGGAAAGCGAACAATTGAGATCATTTATTCACCATTTATCCACTTGCTCCCCCTCAATATGTGCTTTGATTAAAATTCAAAAACTTCAAAATTTTAGCACATACGGGAGAGCGAACCTTTTTAGTCCAAAAACATCCTTTTGAGTCCAAAACCATCACATTTAAATCAGTTTTCATATTTAAATCACATTCTCTCCCCCGATCATACAATTTCAAATCTTCTGAGATTTTGTGATCCCAATTGATTTAAATGATTTTCGAAGAAACTTTGGAGAGAAATGTGACAAAAGTTTAAACGTATACTGATTTTGAGACACTTTTTGAATTTCACTGCTGCTGGTGCACAAAGTTTACTGGAAAGGTTGCACTGAAGCGTACAACTTTTCGGATTATCCGCACACAGTGAAAAACATGGTGACTTGATTTCCACAGATTTTGAAAACCGGGTTGCTATCTACAGTAATAGCAAACCATCATTTAGGCAAACTATTTTTGGTATTTTGTATTTTTCAGATTTTTATGGTTTTTCTTGGTTTTATATTTTTGTATTTCTCTTTTCTAACATAGAATATGTACAAGGATATGTGAAGTGAATCCATTACTCCTCATTGTTCTCCTGAAGACTTTTGAGTGACTCAGGGGTGATACTCTTCATTCCAAGACGCGGAAGAATGAATTGAAATCGTTCTTTAGGAAGTGCCTTAGTGAAGATATCAGCCAGCTGAAATTCCGTCCTCACAAAGTGAAGTTCCACGATTCCCTTTTCCACTTGTTCTCTGATGAAATGATGTCGAATATCAATGTGCTTTGATCTTGAGTGCTGGACGTTGTTACAGCAAAGAGCAATGGCACTTTTTTTATCACATTACATTGGAACTTTATTGTATTTGAACCCATAGTCTGATAGTTGAGACCTCATCCAAAGGATTTGAGCACAACAAGATGACATAGCAATGTATTCAGCTTCTGTAGAGGAGATCGATGTACTCATTTGCTTCTTTGATGACCAGCTAACAAGCTTATCTCCTAGAAATTGAGCACCGCCCAAAGTACTTCGACGAGAATCTTGACATCTCGCATGATCAGCATCAGAGTAAGCAGTGAGAGCCATTGCAGTGTCTTTAGGATTACCAAAGGCCCATGTGAATTGTTCCTTGAAGGTACCTGAAGACTCTTTTAACTGCTTCTAAGTGCTTCTTAGTGGGTTTGGATTGATAACCAGCACACATGCAAACAGCAAATAATAGATCTGGTCTGCTAGCTGTGAGATACATTAATGATCCGATCATGCTTCGGTATTTGGTTTGGTCGACTGGTGCTCCTTCATTATCCTCATCCAATTTTGTCCTTTCAACCATTGGGGTGTCAACAGAGTCACATGATTCAAATCCAAATTTCTTAAGGATTTCACTTGCATACTTGGATTGATTGATGAAGATACCGTGAGGATTTTGAGAGATCTGTAGCCCCAAGAAGAAATACATTTGCCCCATCATGGACATTTGGAATTCTGTGCTCATCTCTTGTGCGAACCTATCACATTCTAGTGGATCTGCAGAGGCGAAGATAATGTCATCCACATAAATCTGAACGTGGAGACGATGCTTTCCCAGCTGTCTAGTGAACAATGTAGGATCGACCACACCCTTGGTGAATTGGTTGGCTAGAAGGAATTTGGACAGAGTATCATACCATGCTCTGGGTGCTTGTTTAAGTCCATAAAGTACCTTCTTCAAGCGATAGACATGATTTGGGCGTTCAGGATCAACAAACCCTTCTGGTTGGCTTGCATATACTACTTCCTTTAATTGACCATTAAGAAATGCAGTCTTCACATCCATTTGGTAGACAATCATGTTTTGACTAGCTGCATTGGCAAGGAAGATTCTGATGGCCTCAATTCTGGCAACTGGTGCGAATGATTCTTCAAAGTCAATGCCTTCTTCTTGTCTGTATCCTTTGGCCACTAGTCGAGCTTTGTTCTTCAGAACTTCACCGTATTTGTCGAGTTTTACTTTGAAGATCCATGGTATGTGTCATTTTACACATACCTTTTACCTTAGTTAACGGACCGAAAAGATCAAAAACCCGACCATATATGCCAAATATTTGTTGTTTTTGTGTTTTTGAATATGCAGGTACGGATATTTAAGAAATGGACAAAAATCATGGAAAAATGACAACACGAGCATGAGAATTGGAAAAAGGTTCAAGAGCCGAAGCCGGGAAAGGAATTTACAAATTTGGATCTCATTTGAGCGAAGATGTCATAATCTACCTTGAAGAATCAACATTTGTCAAGAATAGTCCTTGAATAAATTTACACTATTGGTCCTTGAATTTTCAGAATTGTTCAAAAATGGTCCTTGTAATATTTAACCAAAGCTTCCATTTAACTTAAACCCATTAACCATAAACCTAAACAAAAACCAAAACCCAATAAACCCATTACAAGCCCATCACATAGTACTGGCCCATTACCCTTTGTTTAAAACAAAACCACACACCCGGCCCAACCAATCCCTGGTTAAAAGACACTTACCCACGGTCAACACCCCCATTTATTACCATTTGAAATAACCCGCCCCTAATTCCCCCAATTTTTACCCAGTAAACACCTCCAAGAACCCTAATTTACTATTCATCTCAGTAACTCAAAATTAACTCAAATTAAGGGGTATATTGGTCCAATTGCTCATGTTTCTAGAAGCTGTCAGCGTTTCAGGTCTGCCACGTCACTTATCCGCGTGAAAGTGCGTGCACAAATGATTGAATGATCTTATCCAACGGCTGTAAAGTGTAGATTGGGCACCAAGGATGATCCTACGGCTAAAAGGAACTCTAAAGAAACACAAATGCACGAGGATCGCCAGCATGGACTTACTAGATCCTTCCCCTCCTCACCTCAGTGGCTATATAAGGAACCTCTCACTCACAAATTCGAGCTGCTTAGATTTTAGGTTTAGTTTAGGAGTAGTGTAGTTTAATTTTCATAAATGATTTTATTGTCAGTTAATTTCCAATTGTAATCCAAGTTTATTATTTTAATAAAATTTCAGTTCTAGAGTTAAATCCTTTTTATGATTGTTAAAGCTTTCATTATTGTTTGCAAGTTCATTAAATCCTCTTTTATTAGCTTATAGTGATTATTGAGTGTTCCACAACTGTTTTTAAGAAAAAGTTCTAAAAGTCAACTAAAGTCAAAGCAATCTCAAATTTGATTCAGAGGTAGTGTGTAGTGTTTCATTGGTGTTCAGAAGTGTTCTCAGCCTATCAAAGATAGGCTTTCATGGAGTATACCCTCCTTTGTGAGGCCTTGATTGATTCAGTAAGCTTCCTCTTTTTTCCCTATTTTAGATCTGATAGTTTGATGTTTAGTTGCTATTGTCTTGTTGATTTTGCTTATTTTGACTGAGTATAAGTGATCTTTACTTAAGCTTGTTTTATTGATTTGGTGTTAGTTATATTGGATGTTAGAGTTAACTGGGGTGATATTTAGTGAATCTGTGATTTTGAGTAGTAGTTGTTCAAGGTTGTTGTTCACTGTTTCACTGATCTCTCTTAGTGATTTGTCAATCATTTTGATCATTGTTATGGAATTGATTGGTTTGAATCTGTGATTTGTAGTGTAATCCGTTGATAAATGTACTGTTTGGCACAAGCTGACTTTTGAAGTCAAACTTCATGTAGGCCATAATCTGAATTTGCTATAGCTTTAATTCATTAATAGGAGTAGATTTGAAGAGAATTTAATCAGTACCATCGAGTTTTATGATAGTTGCATTGGTTTGCTGAGTTGTGGTTACTATCACTTATTTCAATTTAAGTTTCTGCATAATATAATCTTAGGTGCATTTAGTTATTAAATCTTGTTCACTTTTAGTTTATATAGGATATTAAATATCTCTGCATTGGTAGTTTTAGCTTTCAAGTCTTTTTGACCATTTTCTTTGTTGCAACTGCATAAGATAAAAACCATAAACAGTTTCAAAGAGCCTTTATACCAGTTAATTTCTAGAGCTTATAAGAGTTTGGAAGTCTTTGAAAAGTGTTTTTAATGAAACATTTGCAGCTTATCTTCATAAATCAGTTGAGTTCTTACATTTTGGAACACATTTGGTAGCTTAAATATTGATTAGAAATAGCCTTTGTGGCCTGCTGTATCCCCTGCACCAGTAGGAACAGTCCCAACACCATTCCTTTTTACAGACCTTACAAGCTCATTTAAGCTCATATCTGTCTGAAATTCAGTAAGCCTGATCTTTGGTTGTTATTTGATTACAATTTCTTATTAAGTAGTGTTAGCTTATTGATTTGTAGCTTGTGCTTAAGCTTGAATTTAGTCCTTTAACTGTTCTGTTGCCTTGCACACCAGTTTACCATCCCTTTTTGAGTTAAAAATTCAGTAGGTTAGAGTAAGATTTAGATTGTTTAATTGTTGGCACAAGTAGTTGGTAGTATAATTCTCATATTAATAGTTTTACTTTTGAATTTTGAGTTTATTTCTTTGCTTATTTCTAGTCTGTCCAATCAGCCCCATATTAGTAGTTTTATTAAGCTCATATAAGCTTACTAGAATCTATAACTTGGCACTACTCTTTGTTGGTTGGTTGATGTAGTTCTCTACTTTTCTGAGATTTGCTTTTACTTTATTTGATCTTCCATGTTGCTTTCAATTTGTGTTTTTGATTGAAATTAGTTTGTTAGGTATAATGTTAGATAGATTTTAGCTTATGCACTTTAGTTGATATCTTGTTTCCACATTAGCTAGCTGCTAGTTCCTTATCCTTTTCATCTTAAGCCTTAACTAGCCAACTGTTGGATGTAAAAGTTTCTGTGAAAGTAGTCTTATAGAAGTTACTTAAATTTAGTTATCAAACCATTTTACAAAAAGATAAAAATAAAAATTTAAAACCGACATGGGTGGGACTCGAACCCAACCCATTCAGCTCACACACCACAACCTTAACCAACTGCACCCTAGGGATTTCTCATAATCCCTCTCCTTTTCTAGTCTTTTATATCTTCTTTATTTTCTTATTTTCTTTTAAAAGCTTGCACTGTTTTAGCTTATAGTAGCTTTTCCAAATTAGCTTTTCTATTTTTTACATTTTTCTTACATTTCTTTTATAATAAAAGCCTTATAGGAAAATTTTCATAATTTTAGCTTTTCATTTTCTATTTTTAAAAAAATTCAATTTATTTTATATAGTTTTTTTTAAATCAAAAATAATAAATAAAAAGACATAAAAAAATATTTTTCTCTTTCCAAAATTTTCTTTTGTCATTTAGTTTGTAGAAAAATTATTTTCAAGTCCGTAAGATTAGATTTGCTCTTATTTCACTTTTATTTTTGCGCACTTACGTAGTTTTCAAATTAGTTTACGCGTTTTTAGTTTAGATTACGATTTTGGTTTAGATTTCTTTTCGTTATTGTTTTTAGTACTCTTTTATATGGTTTTCATTATCATTTCACTTTCCGTAGTATAATTTCCAAAAATATTACACTATTATTCATTTTCACTTCACGAATCACGAACTTAAATCACGATTCCATTCAGCCTTTGCTGGGAGAACGACGCGGGAAATACTTATCTTGGTATTTATTCGGTAAAAATCACTATACTAAAACGACCACACCAATCCATTTGAGGGCGATAATCATAGCACAGTCAGGAGGGGGCACTAATTCCCAAACATCAAGTCGGTCGAATTCATGAATTTCATCCTGCATTGCAGTGAACCAGGATGTTTTAGTCAACGCATCCTTATAATATTTTGGTTCGACTTTAGAGAGTATGGAGCTGACGAAGCACCACAAGGCATCTGTGGCAAGTTGTCTGCATGTAGATACTGGCCGAGATGGATTACCAATGATATTGTCAATTGGGTCATCGTTTGTCCATTTTCTAATATGCTCATGAAGTTGATGACTGGGAACTGATGTAGCAGTGTTATAATTATCTGAAGAGGTTGCCACGGTAGATGGTTCAGGGGCAAAGATGTTGACAAAAGGTTCATCAGACGGTTGAGCAAAGGGATTCACTTCAAATGAGTTATCAAATGCTTCGTCTTGAGGAATTGAAGAAGATTGATCTATGTGATTAGTATGACTGTGTTAGGTCACCATATTGTAAACACAAGTATAGATTTGGTAGAAATGAGATGAGAAATAGAGTTTGGTTGATTAGATCAAATATGAAGAATAAAAGTGCAAGAGTTTCCTTATGTAAATGAAATAACCAACAAGAGAGAATGAATACATGAGGTCCTATTTATAGGAGAGGAGCTAGGGCAACACTCCCTCTCTCCTTCCTTTACTAGACGAATGGGCTTGGAGCCCATTGGACACGTTTGGACTCTTATCATGTTTACATGACTCTCTTAAATAACTTAAATAAACTAGCAACCTATTACAAATGATGAAATAACCGAGACTTGACTGAAACGTTGAAAAATTAGGTTCTAACAATCTCCCCCTAAGGATCGATTGTTGANCGGATTACTTTAATTCTACAACCAACTCTCTCGTTGTGAGTAGATTTGAAGGAAACGATTTCGGGTGACGAATCGATCACAAAAATAACAAACATAAGAAAAATACAAAAATATTGTGATTTTAAAGTTTTCTTAAATGTAAAAACCAAAAATATTTTCTTTTTCAAAATTGGTTTTCATTTTTGTTTAACTTTTATTTTAATTCGTTTTCACGTCATAAAAACCAAAAATATTCTTCTTATCTTCTTAAACTTTTAATTCTTCTTCTCTAATCCTCTAAAACCGATAATTCTTTCTCTATCTCCTCTTATGTTTAATTCTTATGGATCCAATTTGTGATAATTGTGGAGAACCGTTCTTTGAAGGTTCATGTGTTTGGTGTACGTGTGAACAATGTGGCAGTGATATTCATGACGGCGTTTGTTGGTTTTGTAACTCTCCCGAGTATGTTCAAAAATCGTTTAACAATTTTTCAAACGTTCCCGATTAATATCCGTCACCACCACCACCTTCGTTCACTTATTTTAATTGTGGAAATTCATCGGACGAAGGATTACCGTGCGGACAATGTTTTTTGTAATCAATGTGGATACACGAATTGTATATGCTACGTCCCGAGTGCTGAAACGTCTTACGGTTGTGATACGAGTTTTGATAATTATCCTCAAAACGATTTCAATCTACCTTTTCAAAACTTTTATGAGCAAGTACCGTATTATAATGGTGATTCATTTCAAAGTTCATCAAATTTTGAAAATTGTGGGGGATCGTTTGATAATTCTTATTTTGAGCCTAATTCGAGTTACGATTCTCATGGTTTTAACCAACCCCCACAATTATCGTTTGAAGATAGAATGCGAAGAAGTTAAATTATTTGAGATCAATCATAATCCGCAGGGAAAGTCGATGGAGGAATTACTTGCCGAGGAAAGAGCGTCTAATCCTTATAGGTCTTTCGTTTATTATGATTCCGACGACGATGATGAGAAAATTACGATCGTTCTTAATCCTCACAAAGCTTCTATTCTTTCTCCCGTAGAACCCGAGGACTCTCTAACAATGGGGGATGAGCCTCTTAACACTACTCCGGCAACGGAATATGACGAATTCAATGAGTCTAGTGTTGAGAACCTCGTCCCAATCCCAAGTGAGTCTGAGGAAAATTCTAACGGTGAAGCTGTTCAAAATATTCCTCTTGATATATCCGAAGATAATCCCGACTCTTCCCATCCTTCTCTCACATCAGTTAAGGGAAGTGATTCCGTTTTGGATGAGATCGATGCTTTGCTTGCTAATAATGATTTTATTCCAACTAATATTAATGATACTTATTTTGATCCAGAGGGGGATATTCTTTTCCTTGAGAGGTTATTGAATGAAGACTCGTCATCTTCCCCTCCTCCAATGAGTAATGAAGTTTTTGATGAATCTGATGATGATACGCTTCCGGATGAGGATGTTCCAAACGAAAACACCACCATTCATTTGAACCCTCTCGTTGAACCAAATGATATTCTGATTGATGATAATCCCGTCATTGAGAATGATGATGCTGAAAGTTATTCCGATTCTCACAATGAGTATACTACGAATGCTCACGACTCTTGTGGAGAGACCGATGATGTTGAGGAATCGCGTTCCGATTATGAGTTCGAGGAGATAAAGGATTTTGACCTTGATGACGATGAGATTGAAGATGATTTACTTCGTGAAAAGTTATCCAATATCGATCTTCTTATTTCAAAAAAACGAAGCTTTAAAAAATCCAACTTCGTCTTCTGATCCAATGATTACCTCTTCATTTCCTATCCCCGTTATGGATAGTGACTTTTTACCCGAGCTTGAGATTTTTCGATTTGAAGAGACGAGTAGTGGCAGTCCCACTATTCATGATGATATCTCTCTTCCGGATTACGAGTGCTTTTATTTTGAGATCGACTCTTTACCTATTTCCGATAATCCGTCACGTGACCCTCTTTTAGAGGATGTCGATCGATTTCTTGTTTCAGATGACTCGATACCACCGGGTATTGAGAATGACGAGAATGATGTACTTATTAATGATGATGACTTGATTCCCGATTCCGACTCATTTCTCTTTGATTTNGTGCTTTTATTTTGAGATCGACTCTTTACCTATTTCCGATAATCCGTCACGTGACCCTCTTTTAGAGGATGTCGATCGATTTCTTGTTTCAGATGACTCGATACCACCGGGTATTGAGAATGACGAGAATGATGTACTTATTAATGATGATGACTTGATTCCCGATTCCGACTCATTTCTCTTTGATTTTCCGTCTTCTCGTCCGCCCGAGAAACCAACCGATGTTGATTTTGAATCCGGTACGGATGACGTTATTTTTGGAGTGGTGGATGAGATTTATGATCATGACGATCCGGTGCTTAAAATTTTACCTGCCCAACCCACCCTTGATTCAGATTTTGACTTTACTTTTATCATCCGAGTGTTTCACCCATTCTTTACTTATCCCCTCATTTCTCCATCTTTTCACTCCACCGGGAGTGAGGATACCATCTTTGACCCCGGCATCTCCATTCTTCGTGCCGGGTGTCCGTTCCATTTTCTCCCCCAAGAATAAGTAAATTCGGGGCGAGTCTAAGCTATACGACTCGTTACTAAACAAGCGCTTTGTGGGAGGCACCCCATGCTTATCATTTTATTTTTATTTTAATAACGTGACGTGAGGAGGGCAACCTCTTCTATTTCTCGTGTATCGTGGTTGTTTGTGTATGTCCAGGATTTGCCGAATTATGATGACTCTCGTGCTCGTTGTTTCATCTCTTCTCCACTCGAGTTTCATTCATCATTGCTTCTTCGGGAAATCCAAAATATCCTAATCTTATCGACTAACGTTATCTTTGGCATAATTAATAAACGGCCTAGATTTTTGTTAGGATTNCTTGCACTTTCATTTAGTCGTTTACTCTCGCAACCCCGTTTTTCCTTAAAAAAATGAAAAAATTTGAAAAATTTTGAAAAATATTGATGAAAATGAAGTGAAAAAGTACAAAAAAAATGAAAAAAAAATTGTGCAAAAAGATAATAAGTGTTTTGACACCGTGTTTGACTTTCCTACTAGGTAAGAGTGAGAATAAAATTTTTGACTTGATCCGGGCGTGTTGAGCCCTAGCTTGCCCCCTTAACCAATATAATCTTTAAAAATGATTATCGGCTAAGCATTCGCGGATCTCATTATTTGGGATTTTAAATTTGCGAAGAACGAGAAATGATAGAGTTTCTTTAGAAGTTAAATGCTAAGCGTGGAGTAGTTGGTTCTCTTTAGAGCTCATCGAAGGTACTTGTGGCTTTTTGTTCCCACCAAATTGTTTCACCCCATATTTGTGCTAAAGAATTAAAGATATTAGGTTTTGCCGATATTTAGTTCTTGGTCTTTTTAAAAGAATCCTTGCTTTGAAAATTGGGTACACATCAAGGTCCCGTAATAAAGTATCGTATAATAATAAATGTTAGTAGTGAGGTGCATGTATACGATCTTAGATCGGGCGCATGAGGTGCACGTGAAAGTACTCCTCAACTAAAGTCTATGAGTTTTTGTGTTATCATTGTGTTGTGAGTCGGTTGTCATCTATTTAGGTTGATGCGGATTTAGCGGTAGCCTCGTAAATCTTTGGAATCGAATTCCCGCTGATTCCGGTACTATTTTCTGTGGGGTTTCAAAAGCCTAGTCACTTAAACCAACTGGTTTGGGATGTGCCGAGAAGAAAGCCGCCAAATGGAAAAGGCCCTTTCGAATCTTAAATTTCGAGGTAGCTGTGGAGTTAGTGTTGGCTTAGGTATGTGGCAACCCTAATAATAATAATAATAAGTATAATAAAGACTTTGATGTGGACCTCATTTTCATTGCAGCGACTCTCGAGAAAAGAACACTAACTACTTAGCGTCCTAATTTAGTATCTTTATCGGACTAATAATTATGAAAACGAGAAAATATGAAGCAATTCATTTCTCAACTTAATTTAAAATAAATAGATACACTAAGATATGGGAGCAAGAGGTTAATACACAAGTAACTTCCATGAGTAGCGTTAGCATCAAACTTGTAATTAAACAATGATCCGTTTTTACGCTTAGTTTGGGGGCTTGTGAAAAATCAGGGACGATGAATTTTATCCAAACGGTCACTTCTCCATGAGTCGTGTTCTTACTCTATGACCCTTAATCGTTATTGCTAAATAATGAAAGTCAAATACACCGTCACATGAATAAAGTTGAAAAATACAAAAATATTAGTATAGATTAGTAGATGGAATAAAATGGGTAAACGGGGCATTTTCGGGAATAAATGATTTTGAATCTCTTTTGAAGGTTCTTGCTACTTTTCAAAGTTAGTAGAAAGAGTTTCTAAATTATTTATCTCGAGAATGTGATGTGATTACATTGCGTGAGGACACGAGAATACTTTAGTCTGGGGGATTTTGGTATGTGTCATTTTACACATACCTTTTACCTTAGTTAACGGACCGAAAAGATCAAAAACACGACCATATATGCCAAATATTTGTTGTTTTTGTGTTTTTGAATATGCAGGTACGGATATTTAAGAAATGGACAAAAATCATGGAAAAACGACAACACGAGCACGAGAATTGGAAAAAGGTTCAAGAGCCGAAGCCGGGAAAGGAATTTACAAATTTGGATCTCATTTGAGCGAAGATGTCATAATCTACCTTGAAGAATCAACATTTGTCAAGAATAGTCCTTGAATAAATTTACACTATTGGTCCTTGAATTTTCAGAATTGTTCAAAAATGGTCCTTGTAATATTTAACTGATGAGACGAAAAGTGTTACGCTTTTAGGGGGTCATTTAAGCCCTAATTCGTATAAATGTGATCAAATATTGCCCTAAATCGTTCCTTTTGTCATTGTAGGTACTTTTGAGAGGAATTCTGGAAAACATGCATATTCGGACGTTTTTGGAGCATAAAAGTGAAGAAAACGACAAAGTCTCAAAAGATGGTGAATTTACAACCTGACGGCGTCAGAAGTCACAAGGTGACGCCGTCAGAAAGTCTTGACAAAAGAGTGGAATCCAATTTTCAAATGACGGGCCAGAGGAAATTTTGGAATTAACACCTG
>LBNU01032590.1:6175-18449 GCA_014162995.1 Artemisia annua
ATATATATAGAAAACGCGGGCTGACGGCGTCAGCCCAATAGGTGACGTTGTCAGCTCGGCGATTAGGGTTTTCTGACGGCCTTCCTTGACGTGGTCATAATTGCTGGTTCCAAATCTGACGGCCTTGGTTGACGGCGTCACCAAATTGCACTACGAACTCTCTGGCCCGTCACGAGTATTTTTCCAATTCTGGACTTCACTTGTTCCTGACGGCGTCACCTTGTAGAGTGTGACGGCGTCACCTTCAGTAATCTTCAAGGTCTTTTGAGTTTTTGTTGTTTTCCGCACTTTTTCACTCCGAAAACGCCCGAAAATGCTTCTTTTGTGATTTTCCCTTCAAAAGTACCTAAAAGGAGAAAAGAAACGACTTTGGGTGAAATCCAAACCAAAAACATACGAATTAGGACTCAAACCGACCCCTAAAAACGTAACATTTTTCGTCTCATCACACTGCCTTCAGATGATGATCCTTTGGCTCTTGCATAAATCTGCTGAGTAGTCCGACTGAGTAACTAAGATCCGGTCTTGTATGTAGTAAATACCTGAGACTTCCGATTAAGCTAAGGTAATAAGTTGCGTCAACTGGGTTTCCATCTTCCGCCTTGACCAACTTCGTGCCGGGATCCAATGGTATCTTGGTATCATTGCTATCCGTCATATTTGTCTCTTTTAAGATCTTGTTAATATATCCAGTTTGCTTGATTGTAATCTCTCCTCCCGTCTGTGTAACTTCTATCCCAAGGTAATATGCTAGCAATCCTAAGTCGCTCATCTCAAATTTAATGCGAACTTAAAAGTAATTACAAGACTCAAACCGACCCCTAAAAACGTAACATTTTTCGTCTCATCAAATACCCTTACACTTGAGATTTGCTTGTCCTCAAGCAAATGCGCTTTTATTCCCAATTGAAAAANAATCCTAAGTCGCTCATCTCAAATTTATCTTCCATTTGGGATTTGAACAAGTCTATTTCCTTCTTTGGAGTTCCCGTGATTATTAAATCATCTACATATACTCCAACTATCAGTGTAGAAGTCTTGCTTCTCTTTGTGTAAACTGCTTGTTCGAGATTACATTTCTTAAAGTCAAGTGACTTTAAGGTTTTGTCAAGCTTCACATTCCAAGCTCTCGGTGCTTGTCTTAAGCCATACAAAGCTTTAGTTAGCTTGTAGACTTTTCCAAGGTTTCCTTGTTGAATGAAACATTCAGGTTGTGTAACGTAGACTTCTTCCTTCAGTTCTCCATATAAAAATGCTGATTTTACATCTTAGTGGTGTACTTGCCATCCATGATATGCTGCTAGTGCTAATATTAGTCGAACTGTCTCTATCCTAGCAACTGGTGCAAATACCTCATCAAAGTCCATTCCTTGTTCTTGTACATAACCTTTTGCTACTAATCTTGCTTTATACTTAATGATCTTTCCTTGTGCATCTCTCTTGGTTTTGTAAACCCATTTGAGTCCTATTGCCTTCTGATTTGTAGGCAATGTTGTTAAGGTCCATGTGTTATTTTTGTTGATTGAATCCAATTCAATCTCCATGGCCTTAATCCACTTCTCATCCTTTGATGCTTCCTTGTAATTACGAGGTTCTTCTTCTGTGAAGAATAAGCTAGGTGCTTCTACTTGTTGTGCAGTTTCATAAATTTTTGCTAAATCTTTTAGACCTCGTATTGGACTGTGATCATATCTCTGACGTGAGCTTCCTAGTGAGCTAATAGTAGCTTTTGCTTCCTCTTTAGAGTTAGGGTCGTAATTATATGTGGGTAGTGTGACTGGTGAATCTGGTTCTGATGTCGGATCTGGTAATGGATCCGGTATTGGATACGGGTTCTCATTGTTTTCTAAGTTGACTTGTGTAGGAATTTCATTGTCAACTCCATCTACTACATAACTAGCCCAAAATGAGTCTTGTGTACTTGTATCCTCTTCATTCTTATCCCAATCCCACGGTTTTGTTTCCATAAACTTTACGTCCCTACTAACATGTTTCTTATTTCCTACTGGATCATATAGCCTACATGCTTTTGATCCTTCCTCTACTCCTAAATAAACCATCGGTATGCTTCTGTCATCCAACTTCTTCAAATGAGGGATTGTTATCTTAGCATAAGCTGTGCATCCGAATATTCTTAGGTTTTCCAGATTTGGTTTTCTGTTGTAGAGTGCTTCGTATGGTGTTTTATCTTCCAGTGCTTGTGTAGGTACCCTATTCAGTATATAAATGGCATGCTTGACTGCTTCCGCCCAAAAAATTAAGGGTAACTTCATTGCTTTCATCATACTCCTAGTAGTTGATAACAGCGTCCTATTCTTCCTTTCAACTACTCCATTCTGTTGCGGTGAGTATGGTGCTGTTAACTGTCTTGCTATTCCATTCTCCTTACAGTACTTGGTGAATTCATTTGATGTAAATTCACCTCCTCTATCTGTTCTTAGCATCCTTATTTTCAACCTTAACTCCATTTCAATCTTCTGTCTAAATTCCTTGAATGCTTGATCTTTCGATGTTAGAAAGTAAGCCCACATGAAACGTGTACAGTCATCTACTAATAAGAAGATGAGCTTCTTTCCTGAATGTGTTGATGGACTTATGGGACCACAAAGATCTCCATAAACTAAGTCCAATGGGTTTTTGGATCTGAATTTAGCTTGATTTGGAAATGGTGTTCTGCTGTGTTTTCCTAATAAACATGCATCACATATTTGTCCTGCATGATTTATTCTTGGTATTCCTTCCACTAGACTTTTCCTTGTCATCTTGTTGAAGTCGTCAAAGTTCAGATGACCTAATCTAGCGTGCCATAACCACGCTTGGTTATCCACATTTGCTAAGAGACATATAGGTGCTTCTATTTGCAGTCTAATACTGTAAAGTCGATTCTTAGATCGTTCTACCTTCATCAACAACTTCTTACTCTTATCATACAAAGTTAGCTTGTTTCCATCCATAATGATTTTACAACCTATCTCAGTAAGTTGTCCTAGACTAAGTATGTTGCTCTTGAGGTTTGGAATGTAGTAGACTTCTGAAACTATCTTTTGTTCATTGTTTCTACATCCTAGTAATATAGAACCTCTACCCTTTATCTCTACATACGATCCATCTCCAAAACGAACGCGTCCAGTGATGCTTTCGTCAATATCTTTAAAATGACTCTTAGTTCCGGTCATATGGTTGCTTGCACCATTATCTAAGTACCATATGCTAGCATCTGTTGTAGCATACTTTTCGGGTTGTATTTGTCCTTCATTTAATAGGACTTCTTCATGTGTAGTCATTAATAATGATGGTTCTTCGTCTTCTAAGATAAGGTTTGATTGTTTCTGAGTTGTTGTTGGACTTCTACATTCTCTCTTAAAATGTACATGTTTCCCGCAATTGAAACATTTCACCTTTTTCTTCCACCCACCTTTATTCTTATTGGGCTTTTCATTGTGGGTTGAATTCTCTCCATTCGAGTTGTCTCTATTTCCTTTATTTTGCCAGTTTCCTCGTGAGTAGTTTGATCTACCCCTATACTTGTTGAACTGTTTCTTATTTCTAGAGTGTTCGCCTTGTGCAAATAATAAGTTATCCTGGCTTTCTACTTGTCCTCCCTTTCGGAGTTTTATCCTTTCCTCGAATGCCTTAAGTTTTCCAGTGATCTCATCTAGGGTGATATCGTTTAGATCACTTGTTTGTTCTATGGATGCTACTATCTGAATGAATCTATCTGGTGTGGAGTCTAATAGTTTTCGTACTAAAAGTGATTCATCCATGGTTTTTCCTAATTCTTTTGCCTTCGTGGCATAACCATTTAGTTTGCTCGTAAATGCATCCACCGTTTCATCCTCCTTCATTTGAAGGGCATTAAAACTAATCATTAGTGATTGTAATCGTGCTTGTTGCACTCTATTTTCTCCAACGTGTCTCTTTCTTAAAGATTCCCATAAATCTTTTGCAGTTTTACAACTTGCTACTTGTAATATCACATCTTCAGTCAATGCCTGATATATGAGGGCAATAGTTGCCTTATCCTTCTTATCATCTAATTGTGCGTTTTCCTTAGGTTCTATAGTCTCCCATAAACCATGTGCCTCTAATATGACCTTAATTTGTATTGCCCAAACAGTGTAGTTTGTGGTTTTAAGTTTAGGGCATTGTATTGAGCAATAGGTGTTACGGGTTTCACTATATTGTTGTTATTGGTATCCGTATCGTCACCGGGCATCTTGTATGTGTTTACAATCTTCACTTTCTAATTTGTATGGGAATTCTAACCAATATGGTATATCTTACTACTACGGGAACAGAAATAGTTTTCCGGGAATCCTAGTAATACGGGATTAATAAATAGTTCTCGGGATTTCCTAATAGTATAAAGTAATATCTAAACTATCTAATATAAGATTGAAATCCGAGTAATAAAATTTTGTGACCTCGTTTGTGTTCCCACTTGTGTATTGATAACTTGAGTTTTTACCAATCACGTTTCTTTCTTTCCTCGTTTCCAAAACAATCCGGTTGTGTATGTTGTCGTTGAATCAATATACCAACCAAACTTCACGTTGTTCCTTTCCTTTTTCTCGACTTGGTTTCAACTTCGTGCCCTAGACCCCCTTTTTTTTTGTCTCGGCTAATATCTCCAAAACACCCTACGTGTTGTTTTGGCCACAATCAAATCAAGTTTTGTTGTTGTTTCATTCCAAGTCTCCTTCCAATATCTCTCGGTATTCTTTTACCAAAGCAATTGATTTGCTTTTTTTCTTTTAATACCCACGGTACTAAAAATCCCACGAATAAACAACAAGTTTTGTTTGTCGTTCCTTGCTATTGCTTGTTTCCTTGTCCAACGTCGTACCACAATACTCCTATATCTTTCAAATCCACACCGTGTTCCTCAACAACCCTCAATACCCGTTGGTATTCAACAATAACGAGTGATCAGCCCGTCCGTGTTCTATTTGTTGTTGTCCTTGTATTGCGAGACGTTCCCACAAAACAATCCTTGATTGTTTGTTTCATATTTCTTCTCGGTATACCCTAATAAAACACAAGCAATGCCTTATTTTCCTTCTTGTGTATCTCGATAATATACACAGATTTCTGCGTTTGACGTCTTCGTTCTTTCTCCTTGTTGCGTTTGTGAGGCAACATGTTTTCTTTTCCTTTTTTTTGTTGTCGTGTGCAAGACACCAACAAAACTCTCCAACAAATTTGTTTTTCTTCTCTTCTTGTTTTTGTTGCCGCATACTGTGATCACAACAAAACGAGTCCACCACTTCGTTTGGTGTACTCCCGTTTGCAAATTCAACACTAGATAAGTTGTGTAAAACTTTCTTGTGTCCGAAGTTATCTAGGCAGCGTATCCTTCTAAAACGTTGCGAATTGGATTTCTGAAACCCTAAGTTTCAGCGTATGGTTTTGGTTTCTGGTTTTCTTGTCTCGTTAACAAAGGAGTATGGGTTTTGATGTTTGTAACGAGGGGTGTAAACAAGGCTCTTGATGCCAAATGTTGTCCCAAAAGTTCGTGTGTATGTGTGAGCCGAATCAGAGATTTGCAAACAATAAAAACTAGATAACTTGTATATTCGTCTAACCAACGTAATGTTACAGAATGATAAGTACTTATACTAATCGAATAGGTGTCTTCCAACCATCGTGACTATTCGAATGGTGGTGACCCTTAATCCTTTGTATCTGTTCGACAAGGTGTGTTCCAAGCGACACATCTTTCGAAATTGTTCCAGAAAATATATGACAGTTATAAACTTTCTAAACTACACGTATGGTCCTTCATGTTTCCTTTCAAAGCAATATCGAGATTAAACTTTGGTTCACAATGCCTCTAAAGAGTCCCGCCATTGATAGCGATAGTATGTTTAATATTTCATCCATCTCAAAATATAAGTGTATTTTGACTTTTTGAAGTCTTGCAATCCTACACCGCTCTACGGTCGCTATGTGTTGCACGTAAAGAAGTAACTCTAGGTGACTCAGCTAGGACAATAACCTAAGTAAATTATAAGGTGTATGTGGTTCCTAATCCAACTATTAACAGTTATCGCACAATTATCACTATTGAAGATCTAATTAATTCACAAGCAATAGATAGTATAAACACCAACAAGAAAACAATAAACACAACTAAGTAATAACAAGTTTCATGCAATCCTCGATAAATACTAAGAAATCTGGCGTAGCATAACGTACGAAGAACGAGTATAGACATAATAAAGCAACAAATGATAAACAAAACAGAATGATTAATGCATAAATTTATCTTGGTGTAATAATTCAATTAAAATGGAAGAATTGACTAGAATACTCATAAAATCTGGCTAGGGTTTGTGTCCCAAAGTTGGCACACGAATTTTATGAAAAATTGCAAAATTATATAAGCTGACGGCATCAAGCTTTAAGGTTGACGACATCGGCTCTCCGTATTTGATTTAGGGGCTTTTCCACCAACTCGGGCTGACGGCTTTGAGGTTTGGAGGGGATGACGTCACAAAAGCATGGTGACGACGTCAAACATAGGGAGGTGACAGCGTCTCCACTCTCTGGTCAGTTATAAAAAATCTAAAAATTCACTTTCTAGGCACTTTTAGTGACGATGTCAGCCATCCCGGTCACGAATATGAACTTTTGTCTTTTTCTTCTAAACTTCATCCGAATGAGCCCAAATCGAGTCAAGCAAATACATAGAGATAAACCTACAAATCAAATAGGAATGATTTTAAGCTAAATACATATAAAATAAAGGTAAAATGCATTAAATCGTGAGGTAACGACCTTTAAAATCGTTAACAAGTTGCATCCCATCAATGGAGGTTTTAACTTTTAACGTTCAATCTGTTTGGTGATAACTGAAAATGAATACTCCCTCCGTCTCAAAATTATTGTCATTAGAGAGTAATCACAAAGTTTAATAAAAATGGGGCCACTATAAATCTCAACTACTCAAAAAGAATATTCCCTTAATATATTCTCTAGTTTTTACTTAAAAAAGAAAGTGGACAATTATTTTGAGACATTCAAAAAAAATGTGGACTATAATTTTGAGACGGAGGGAGTAATATACATTTTAAAATTTTAAAGTATAAATAACTAACATTCACAATTCAATTGTCAGTGTAATATAATAATCTACTTTTATTTGTTGTACCGATAGGAATAACTTTAATGACGTGACATGACATGGCAATAATCTAGGGGTAGCAACGAAGTCTTGTTCGGTTTGTCTTGTTCTGGCTGACATATTATCGGGTTAATATCAACTCAACTTAAACACGACCCATTTAATTAATTGTGTTTACAAACTCAACTCCAAAACGAACTTGTATAATATACATAACCCGTTTATGACCCACGTAACCTGTTTAACTAAATACGTCAAGTGGATTGATAGATTTATGGACTAAAAGTTTAAGTTGTTTATGTCCCAAAATTATATACTAGTAATTAAGAAGCTGGTTGAAATTATTAGAGGATAAATAGGCTCGGCCCGGCTTGTAAGCTCAGGGTCCATTAGGGTTTCATTATGCTATGTACTCTATAAATATCGTATGAATAAACTTAGCCCATGGATAACTGTGGATTAACTCCGAGTAAGCTGCCTTAATTGGTGGAGAACAATCCGTCAATAGCTGTTGAAGCTTTAATCAAGCCCGTAGGAGATACGTTTTATTCATACGATATTTATAGAGCACATAGCATAATGAAACCCTAATGGACCTTGAACCCACAAGCCGGGCCGGGCCTATTTATCCTCTAATAGAAATATGATTAAACAACATATAAACTTCAATAAAATTCAAAATAAAACAAGGGTTTTGCTAACAATAGCCTTAAAGGTTGTCATTAAGCAAAGAGTAAACTCCAAAATACATCCCTGTGGTTTACCCAATTTCGCACCATACATCCCTCTCGAAAAAGTTGCAACAAATACATCCCTCCGTTAGTGAAAGTGAACCAATATACATCCACGAGGACGAACGATGCAAATTTTGTGTCGTTAACTTGGACACGTGGCAGTTAAGCAAGGGTATATCTGTCCTTTTATGTTTCCCTATCTACTCTACCCCTCTTTTTCTATCAATTTCACTCAAACCCAACTCATAAACCCAAATCAAAAACACAAACACAAATCAAAAACACAAACACAAACACACAACACCAAAATTCAAACACCAAAACTCTTTCATCTATTATTACCACACACAAACCCAGCAGCGTAGATCTGAGACACCAGTCCTCACCCACCACGATGTCAAACCATCGACCACAACCCACCTCCTAACAAAAACTTACCCATCATAACCAAAACCCCCCACCCCCCAATCATTAGATCCGCCAAAACCCCCACCCTTTGCCACCATTATGTCCACCCATTACCACACACCTTTCCCCGCGCAATCACAACTACACATATCTGGTGTTTCAAATCATTTTCTTTGGTTCATTTCATAAATTTTTTTAGCATTATATATGTGTTTTTTTTGACAGCATCAGGTTTAATGGTATCGGTTTATGGGCCTTGTTTGAATTTTTTGATTGTGGATATTAGTTATTTATTTAANAAGGGTCTGTGTTTGTATATCTTGATGAAAAGAAGATGTGGGGTTTATCTTGTAAATCTGGAAATTTGGGATTTTGATGAAACAGAAAATGTGTTTGAGGGGCCGGATTTAATGGGAGTGACTGGTTGATGTTGTGGGTGAGGAAGATGACACATACTGTTCTTTTTCAAAATCTTCTTTAGCAAAAAATTGTAATTAATGGTTTTGTTTGACTTTAAAGGTGAAGATGACGAGGTATTGTTGTGTTTTTGAATGAATAAGCTAAAGATGAAATGATGAGGTTTATGTTGTGTTTTTGATGTGTTGGGTTTACATATGAGATGTGAAGTGGCTGGGAAAAAAATTAAAGAGTAAACTTCGTTCATGGTTCAGATCCAGTCAATGTCAATAAGCTAAAGATGAAATGATGAGGTTTATGTTTGTGTTTGTGTTTTTGATTTGGGTTTATGAGTTGGGTTTGAGTGAAATTGGTAGAAAAATAGTGGTGAAGTAGATAAGGAAATATAAAATGACAGATATACCCTTACTTAACTGCCACGTGTCCAAGTTAACGACACAAAATTTGCATCGTTCGTCCTCCTGGATGTATATTGGTTCACTTTCACTAACGGAGGGATGTATTTGTTGCAACTTTTTCGAGAGGGATGTATGGTGCGAAATTGGGTAAACCACAGGGATGTATTTTGGAGTTTACTCTTAAGCAAAAGATTTTTATTACAATACCTCTTTTTAATAATTCTTATTGGATGATAATCTCGAAAAAAAATAGAGAAAATTCCGGAAATATTACATACACAATTAATGCTTGATTGAGATTGGATGATTTATATTATTACAATACATTAGTATCTTAATAATAACCCTTATGGTTATTGTTAGCAAAACCCATAAAACAAAAATTCAATTCTTTTTCACTACCATAATACACATTTAAACTCTAGCTAATCTTTTAAGCATATTGGTATTTTTGAAGGCTTTTTATTTATTTATTTATTTTTATAATGGCAACTAACTTATACATACCACATACTACCTCACATGACTTGAACCAACAACCATTTGGTTGGAGAGTATATCATTAGAAGTTTAGAACACAAATCTTTTGGTTTGAAGGCTTATATTGTTAAACAGTTTGCCGGATTAACCTATATAACACATATCAAACTTGAATCTGACCTCGTTTATTAGGCGGGCTGTCTTGTTTTTACCCAACTTCGTTAATCCCGAAACCCAAATCTATTTAATTTCATGTTGTTATCATATCATGTTTCGTGTTATGTCAAAAATTGTTTCGTGTTTCATGTTACTATCTAAAACAGACTACAAATAATGTACGACTATTGAATGCTATGAGCGTGCAAACTAATTCACAAAAAGATATTTGTTGCCACGAAATATTGAAATATATTATTTTTTTTAAACAAAGAATATAAATTGTACTACTACGAGTCTACTACTATATTCCATCACACTAGTCCACAACCCAAGAAAATGGTAATTATCCCGCCCAATACTACATCTGGCGCCATATCCTTCCCGCCACAAACTCCCCCCCAAATCCACCATCTATAAAAACAATCCCCCATAACCCTAAAACACACACACAAACACACACAGTTACACCTTTTCACACACACACACACAAAAAGGAACCCAAAATGGTGATAGCACTAGGCCCAGGTAAATTCTACGGCAGCAGCCTCCCTCGTCCCCGAATCTACACAGATATCAAGTACAACACATACCGGGTCGACCCACCCGTTTCAGTACTTGACCCGTTTATGTCATGGGCCGAAGAAGCTCACTGGTCCATGGGTGGGTTAAGTTTCAATCGCCACAGGTTGCAAGGCCGTATCGAAGGCGATATCGACAAGATTCGAAACCACATCGAAACAAATATTAAAAAAAGAGAAGAGTCCTTAAGCCCCAAGCTTAAAAAATTTAAAAAATCGGGTTCGAAAAAGGCGGGAAAAAGTTAAAAAACAGTCCTGGGGTGCCCCCTGCGCCGATTGCGAATAAGCGAAAGAGGCGGTTTGTGGGGTTGGTTGATGAGGAGGATGATGACGTGGCTGATGACGTGTCAGGTGGGAGGAAGTGGCCTGTGAGGAAGCTTTCGGATGAGTTTGATCGAGTTGCGACGAAAAAGGGCGAGATCGAGGGGGAGGGGGTTTCGGCGAGGACCCGAGGGCGGAAAGTGGCGGTTTCGGAGACGGTGAAGAGTGGTTCGAAGGGGAGGAAGAGGTTGAGGAAGGTGGGGGAGTTGGGGGTTTCGGTTTAAGGTGTTCGATGAAATGTCTCAGTTGTTTTGTTTAAGTGTTATTGTAGTTAAGGTGTTTTATGAAATGTAATGGTTAATTTAAGATGAATCAATGGGTATAGTAGATTATGAAATATTGTTTCTACTGTTTTGTGTTTTGCCTTATTATGATGTATTTGTGTTTGGTTTTGTGTCTTGTAATGGAGTTGAAAGAACTGAAATCACATGATAATGTCATTGTAGTTATTGGATTTATTGTTTGCATTTTGGTTGTTTTTAATCAGCACTTGTGATTCTAGTATTTAAAGCATTTTCATTTTAGTCAAACTGTTTGAAAGAGTCAATTGTTAATCTTTACATTCTATATCTGGTTATTTGTCTGAGAATAGATTGTATCTTCATCTTAGCATTCAAAAAGTGGGTATGAGTATGAGTTCTGACTTCTGAGATCAGTGCTTTTGAATGTTGTTGAATATTGGACTGCATAAACATTACTAGTTTACAACGATATGGGTCTTTTTGTCTAGCAGCTATGGAAAAGCCTATAGTATAGGGCTGGAATCGCAAGAAAACCCGGTCTCTAACTGAAAATTCCCTCACTTCTATGTTGATCCTCATATTGCTTCATTCTAACTTGTGCCGTTGACTCTCCTTGGAAATCTGTATGACAGTCGACTGCTCCCTGAGATGAGCATCACATATTCACATGTAACTGAGTTTGATGAGGGTTTATGTTACCATTGAGATTGTTAAAACAACTGAAATTTGACATTTTAAAGTTATGAGCATTTACATATGACAAGAAGTCAAGAACTGCATATACATGTTAGGGGGTGTTTGGGGTCGCATATTTTTTCTGTTTATGAACAAGTATTTATAAGCCTACTAAAAGATAAGCAAATTCCCAATATAATGTTTAGATTGCTTATTATATAGAGTAAAAGTGCAAGAATACTTGCAAGTTGCAACAATAATTATTTGTTGAAAATCTGAATCAAATTTACTTGGTAAAACTTTTAAGATAATTATGTTTTAGGTATTGGATATTATATAAAATAAGCCTTTTGAAAGAAGCACTCTCAGTCTCAAGTTAGACTGTTAGAGCATCTCCAATGCATTAACCAGTTATGCATCCCGTAGTCTGCTTATTCCACCTAAAATGAGCAGATAAGCATAAGCAGTATGGATAACACAAAACTGCTTCTGCATACTCAACCTGCTTATGCTTATCATAATCTCCTTATTTTACTTGAAATAAGCAGGAAACAGAACCAAAAAGGCAAAAACTGCTTCGGCATAAAGAATCCCAAACACCCCAACACGTGTGATGCTGAAAATATGGCTATTCAACTAAAATCTCAAACATCACAAAAAAAAAAAAAGAGCTCCAATCATTCAGATCAAAATCATATAAAAAGAATATAATGTTTTCACCATTTATCCTGTTTTT